>JAAGVU020000114.1:501077-511989 GCA_011763525.2 Mormyrus iriodes
AAGTTCTCCCCAAACGAGCTTGATGGGCCGAATGGCCTCCTCTCGTTTGTACATTTCTTATGTTCTTATGTTCTTACTGGGTTAACCAGCCTGTCTCCAGAAGTTCATTTTCCATTGTGGGGAGGGGATTAGGGGGTCTGCAGGATCCTCATTGAGGTCTCGTGGCCCACAATTGCTACGATTCCCATTGCAGAAATTGTGGGTTTGAATTCCAGTGGACACACACAAAATTTAGGGATAGTGCAACAATATACCAATATAAGGCCTCAATACCCCATGGCCCTCTGTTATATTGTTGCGGTGTTTAGTGATATTTTTTCCTGTTGCACATTGTAATTTATGTGCGGATGTGTGTTACACTGTGGTCCTTGGAGAAACGTTGTCTCATCTCATGATGTACATGTACACAGCTGTTGATGACAACCTTGTAACCTTGAACCTTGGAAATTTAGGAATGTTCCAGTCCGATCTAATCCATTCAGTATTCATATCTGACAAGTCCCAATCCAATCTTTTTTTTTTTGTGATCAAATTTTTATTTGAAAATCACAGGAATGGAACAAGCAAACGTTTTTCACCGTGTAACTCCAGCAATCAGAGATTGTAGAAAGTGGCCCGGATCCAATCTTTTAATAAATATTTCAATATACATACAGCTACGGTAGGCGATGTTGCTTTCTTCATTTGACTAAGCCTCATGATTTCGCAGTATTCTTCCTTATGATGTTTCAGCAAGTGCCTTATTAGATCCATTGCATTACATGCATTACATGAATGCATTGCATTCCTTGCTCTGTTGCTGCCTCATCTGGAAAGGATGGCATTCCAAACATTACAGGTTTTTTTTTTTTTTCAAGTTTCCGATTTAAAGTATTTTCTCACAGCTGACATCTTGACAGTTTATAGTTTCAAGCCATGTGCCTCAGGCTTACTTCAGCATGTGATGGAACCTTAAAACCTGCACAGCTTAATTTGGGCAGATATGGGAAACTAAATAGATCGGCCTGTAGTAGCCAGTCCTAATTAATTAAAAAATGCCTGGATTGGCCCCGGTCTTTGATATTGGCTCAGGACAATTCCCTCTACTGTAAGTTGCTTTGGATAAAAGTGTCAGATAGTTGAATAAATTGTTGCAATGGCCTAATCCCATATGCAAGATGTCTGCTCTCAGCGAGTCTTTGTGGTCTTTAGGGTGACACCACACTCCTGCAGCTCAGTGAACAGACTGGGAATGAGTCTCAACCTCAACAAAGGTGTCCCCTCATTATTTATTTGTTTGTTGCTTTTTTTGGTTAAATATACTACTTTGTTTTGGTGTTTTTCCTTTCAAAAACATCTAATTTTTCATCGCAAATAGCCTTGCTTATCGATACAACAGTAACTAAGACTTTTACATGAATTTACCATGATTTATTGTGATAAATACACCATATGGCCATAAGTATGTGAACACCAGCTTGTCTCAGTTCATCTCATTCCAAAACCAGGGGTATCAATATGATGTTGGTTGGTCTGTTGTTGCTGTATTCTGTTTCCATGCTGTTTCCATTAGATGTTGGAACATTTCATATGGGATTTGCTGCCATTTCATTTGGCTGTTGATATTTGGTGATCAGTTCCCTGTCTGTGAGCTTGTCTGACTGAAAACTTTGCAGCTGAACCCCAGTCGTTTTGACCATGACAATCACTTCATTTGCGTTTGACCAGGACGGCTGTGGCAGAGCAGAAGGACAGTGAACTGACTTATTGGAAAGATGGCATCCCATGATAGTGCCACATGTAAAGGCACTAATGTGTTTAGTACAGCCACCCATTCTGTCACTAATGTTTGTTGCTGTAGATTGCATGACTGTGTGCTTAATTATATATCTGTCAGCACTGGGTGCGGCTTAATTAGGAGATTCATTTAACAAATAGTGATGTCCACATACAGTGCTGTGCAAAAAGTCTTAGACAGCCAAAGGATATTTATTTGTTTATTGATCTTATCTGTCTGGATAGAAAGGTGTGTATTTGCTCAGAATAAAACACAATTTGTTCAAAAAACATTAGAATATATACAAATAAATCGTAATGCAGTAACGTATAAGAACTTCTTGTGTTTTCAAAAAGTTACTGATCTTGTTGGATAGCTAGATGAATTCCACTTTGGTTCCCAAACCTCTCATCAGGGGCATTCCAGCCATTCTGTGTTCATTAAATTTCACTACCAGCTCAATGAACTTAATTAGTTCAAAAAAATTAAAAAGTAATTTGATAAAGTATTGATTAGCCAACATGTATGCTAGTGGTTGAGTCAACAAATGCATGGGTGTATTGGAGGGTTGCTGGAGATATTGGGCTGATTTTTAGAGATGTTTTGAAATGGCTAAGCTGACACACCGACAGACCTGATATCAGTTTTATAACAATTTTAACATAATTTCTTTTGCTTGCCTAAGACTTGCACAGTACTGTACTTTTGACCATATAGTGTAGATGGGCATGTGTATTTCTAGAACTTTCCACTGTGGCTGTGTCATACATTTTGAATGAAGGGTCTTTTGCCTGTTCTCCCTGTGTGGTTTAGGTAAATTGGTGTGTGTGTGTGTGTGTGTGTCTGTCCTGTGATGTGCTGCCCCCGCTTCCGGTGTCTCTCCCACTTTCAGACTTTTTTTAAAACATAACCAGAGTGCTCTTTTTTCCTGTCTGTCTCCACTAATGGACTCAACATTATGTCTGAAGAAATCGTGTGTGTGAGCTCCCCGCTCCCCTCTGCCTGAGTCCCCGTCTGGGACCCCCCCAGCTGAATCGTGGCCCAGACTCTGCACTCGGGGATCTTTCTGTGCACAGCGCAGCTTCTAAAACGGTCGCCTGGCTTCTTCTTCATATGGAAACTCGCCAAATTGAGGAGGAGACCTCAAACGGAGCTGTGTAACCTCAAACTGGGCGGGGGGGGAGTCAGGCCCCAAAGCCTTACGGAAGTCGCTGGGCCGCATACGTGGGATGGGCGTGGCGATGGACAGAATTGGGGGCTCTCGAGGGTGGTGACGTTCAGGGCCTGTAATTGGAGTCTCTCTAAGCTCCGAGTGCCATTTTACTGATGTTTGTGTGTGGTGGGTGGGTGGGGGGGGTGAGAGCAAGGGGGGCATTTTGAGAACATTCCAGAAAGGCACTGGCAGACTCGAATTCGTCACGCCATGTGACCCTGCTTCCTGCAGATTAATTAACTGTCATTCTGGCCAGTGGGTGGGGCCTTGGGCTTATACAGGGTGGGTGATGACTTTCTGTTTGCATCTCCTGGGAAGTTACTCAATCTTTAACGGGTCGGACGTGCCCCCTACATCCGCTCTAAGCCTCTGAGGTTTCGCTGCATCTTGAGGTCTGGACCTCCATGTCTTTCCTTCACATTCGTTGTTATTCTGATTTTTGAATCGGGGAATAAAATATCTGTATTGTGTATCCAATTCACTTTGATTTGTAGAACATCCTTTCCCATATGGTTGCCCCAGAGAGCTCTGTATATCTGTATACACACAGCCTGAAGCCAGCAGACAAGGGGAAAGGATTAGAAACTTAGACTGATATGGAAATAAACACCTCAGGGGGTCAGAGGTTAACTGGCTGCCCACCCCTCTGGGATTGGCTGACCGTACAAGTTCAATTTGATGTCCATATGTCAGACAGTAGGTAGGGAGCGTCCAACCCGTCTCATCCTCGTCCCGAATGACCTGCTGCATCTGCCTGTTTATCTGCGTTTAAGTTTATTTCTGCAGAATTTTTGTTCAGGGAAATAATGAGCATATTTTTAGCAAGTTGCAAGGCTTTGGCGTTGCATGTCTTACCATTATCAGGTGCAGACGGCGAGCGCTACGCAGCCCTGCGTCATCTGCTGCGTCTCTGTGGCTGCAGCACAATCACCTCGGAGTCGCTGTAGTGTCCGGGAGCGGTAGCTGAGTGCTTTTAATGAGAGGTGAAACTGCTGGCAGGGAGCATCCACCCGGGATGTGGTCTGGGTCTCTGTCTCAGACGACCCTCCCCCCCCCGTGCCTGCTTTTCCGTGTTTGTGTGAATGTATTCTGCCTTCCTGTGCTCGCCACACTAACCCCCACACCCTCTCCCCACCACCCCCCTACAGACATTACCCCAAAACGACGTTCACCAGCGTGGCGGACACCCCGGAGAATCTCCGCCTCAAACAGCAGAGCAAGATGCAGAGCCAGGTGGGGGCGCCGTTGTTTCCTGGGGCTCGTCCCGGATGCCCTCTCACTTATGGCTTATTTGTCCTCTGTCTGGTTTCTTCTCCCCATAGCTTCATTATCTCCTGATTTTAGGATGCCTTCCTCTCTCCTGTTGTCCTTGCTCCATGAAGCCCTCCTCTCTCTGTCTCCTCCAATCGCTTGCCTCCCTGCCTGCCACACCTCCCCCCTCCCCCCATCCCTTCTGTCTCCTTCATTCATCTCTTAAAGCTGGAGAAAAACAGCTCGCTGCCACTGACTCCCTACCCATAATGCCTCAGAGCTACCCACCTCCCCCTCCCACCCAGCCTCCTCTTCTCTCTGTGCCCCTCTCACGCTCCCCGGTCACGCTGTCGCCGCCTCGCTGTGAAGTCCGGTAATGAGGTGTGACAGGTTTCCATGACGACGTGAACCCCACACGCCGGACGCACAGAAATATGCACACGTACACTCTCCCTCGCCCTCTTGCCAGCTATTGAGTCGAATCCACATATACCCCGCACACTGACCGCTCGCGATGACCCACTTTATATTTGGCGGCCTGATGTATCTGGCCATCAACCCTCTGCACAGACACACACGCATGGAGATTAAGTCGGCTCTCGTTCATTATTAATGCCACTGAAGCCCAGGGCAGGTGGCCTGCAGTGGCTCTGGCAAATTGCTCGTAAGGAACGCTCGTCTTATCAGTCCGCTTCTTCCAAATCCATACGTCGCTGTCCGAAAAATAACACTTCTGAGGCTGAGTGTCTGTGCTACATTACGGAAAGCTGCCCCACATGGCAGAACACCATCTGTCCCTGTTTATGTACGTCCGTCCCCCTGCGACCCCCGCTCCGTTTGATTCCTGGCCCTGGCGCATTAGCAGCATGGCTAACTGAACCTTGTGCGTTAGCGGTATGGCTAACTAACAGCATGGCTAACTGAATTGGCCACATTAGCGGCATGGCTAACTAGTGGAGTCCCTAACTGAACCTGGCGTGTTAGCAACATGGCTAGCTGAACCTGGTGCATTACAGGCATGGGAAAATGTTAGTTGTGCGGGTACCCAACCTTACTGCATTAATAGGGTATGGACCCAACCCTGGACCCCAACCATGATAGTGGTGCAGCAGAGTTTGACAGGCCACGCTCGCGCCGGTGTCCCCCAACACACGTACAGATGCATGTACAAAAGGTCAGATTCAGACTCTGTGGTTTAACGCGAACAGTGTCAGAAGTCACATGCAGAGTGCTCACGGACATGGGCTGCGGTTGTCGGCAGGTCGAGTTCAGACCCTTTTAGTGCTCAGGGGTCGCAGCCCTGAAGCTGCTGTAGTTTTATTTCCGTTGCAGTTCCTGCTCCCACTCGACTGAGTTGATGTCAGCAGGCTGTATCATTGCTAGTTAATCACAGTCAAACGCAGCTGGTGGCCTGTACTGCTGTCGATCTAAAAAAAACTCGCCTGATGTACATCTTCCTTTTAAAAGATTTCTTTTCTTTTAGCTTCAGGTTTTGTTTAAGGCTTGCAGAACACAGCCCCCACGCACAAGTAAAACTCAGCTGAACACAGAGATATAAAAGGCGAGTCGTCCAATTGCAACTCAAGCTCCGCCCCCTCTCTTCCCCGATTGGAGGTTTTCTCAAACCCACACAGAAGCTGGGGCGCCCGTCTCTCTCTGTTTCAGGGACACACTGTTCGGCCCCGGTCCCCCCCCTCACCCTGCGTTTCGCACGTTTCTCATAGGTGCTGTACAAGGAGGAGTTCGAGAAGAACAAGGGCAGGGGTTTCAGCGTGGTGGCCGACACGCCAGAATTGCAGCGGATCAAGAAGACACAGGACCAGATCAGCAACGTGGGTGAACTGCATCTTCCCCGCCTCACCTGCCCTCGCATATTGTTCTGCAAGAACAGGAAATTAAACTAACCCCTAACCTCTCGCCCACCATTAACCAATTTGGGACTTTAAGAGCCTATAAGCACAATCATTTGGTAATGTAACACACCCCCATTAGTAAATGATTCCATTACTGTATTGGTATGAGCAGTTTAAGGAATTTAATGTGAAAGCTGATATCTGGTTGGTTTTCTTCTAAGTAAAAAGAGCACTTTGTCATAAGGAAGGAAGGAATTTAAAAATGGTGTCAGCTAGTCTTATTGCTGCATTCATATCCTGTCTTATGTTCAGTTTCGACTCTCCTGAAACCCTTCTGAAGAAAGGCTTCCTCACAGAGCCCCTCGGAGCCAGACTCGCTAGCTTGACCGGGTCACGTCACACACGTTAGTGCTGTTAGCGTAGCGCTCGTGGAGGAACAGGAGATGGAGATGCAGGTAGACAGGCGAGCGTGGGAAGAGCCGTCTTCCTCTCTCCGACCTGTAACTATCTCCCTCCCGCTGGACGAACTGAAGAACCAGTATGGGTAGCGTTTATGATACGAGTCGCCGTTTTTGCTTCAGTCTATTTCTGAAATGCGTGTCTGGCCAGAACGTGAACAAAAACACTCACCCGTACAGACGTGACGCTGGCAGAACGCCCCCGAGGAGGGCGTTCAGCCATGAAGGGCAGCCCGAGACTTTTAACTCCAGAAGCAGGAGCAACGAGACCCAAACTTATTTTCAATGGGTTTTGTTATTTTTTGGCCGTAACACCATGAGAAAGACCAGCATCAGACCTTGATCTCAGTTGTGGCTTTTGGGCTTCAAGTGTCAGTACCCTAGGGGTGGAGAGATTCCCCTTTAAAATACCAGAGGGATTTGCCAAACGACACTCTTGTTGCTTCAGCTAGCTGGACTTCTTATCCCACATTTTTAGACGGGATTGTGTGGTTGCTAACTGTACCAGGGTATGTAGGGCAGAGCAGTGGGGGGCTGGATGATGGGGAAAACGGTAAAGTGTTATGCACTTAACGTCGCCATTAAGGTTTGTGTTCCATTCAGTCTTAGGAGAACCTGCTGGGCTTTATTTTGCTTGAGCATTGAGCTGCTTGTCCAGCCTAGCTAGAGTCCACCCACCTGAGAGGTGTGCGTGTGCGTGTGCGTGTGCGTGTGCGTGCGTGCGTGTGTGCGTGCGTGTGCGTGCCGGTGTGTGTGCGTGCGATTCAGACTCGCCCTAGCTGGGTCTCTGCCTGGCACAGAGATGGCAGCGCTAACTGCCCTAACAGGGTAATTGGTTTGCGGGGGCTGGGAAATTGTCACCGTGGCGGTAGGATTCCGGAGGTGGAGCCTCCTCGAAACATTGATGCAGGGAAGCGATGCTTACACACACACACACACACACACACACACACACACACACACACACTCTCGACACTATATTGTCTGTTCAGGTTAGGACCCTGGATAGCCGCGTCCCAGCACTTTGAGGGATGGCACCGCAAAGTCATCACATCCCAGCATCCTGCATCATACGCAGATGCATGGAAGACTGACTCAGCTTCTACCCAACAAATACACACACACAGACTGCAGATGCCCCTGCACACTCACGCACACACATGACAATCGTAACGAATTCTAATCCCAACTATGACAACCTTATCCCCTACGAAGACCTAACCTTAAACATAAAACCCAACAAAATACAAGACTTGTGGCATTTTTAGTTTTTTGATTGCATTCTCGGATTCGTATCACTTTGTGGGGACATTTTGTCCCCAGAATGTAATATATACATGACCCCGCACACATTCTCATAGCAGATAGACTCAGATGTCCCTGTACACACACACAACCTCGACCCAGGTGGTCTAATGTTTTGAGAAGAAATATAGTGACCAACGTTTTTTGTGTCAGTTTATATTTAACCTTTTTTTTTGTCCCATCTCAGTGATCTTAATGATTGTTATAAACAATTAACTGTCGGTTATTTTTACTGAATCTGTTTAATCCCTGAGGTTGTTTTTGCACTGGACTCTTGCTGACACATTGCAGCTAATCCTGATTAAGGAGATAGCTCTGGTTAATGAGCATGGGTCTGGACTTGTATTTTCTTTACTTTCCTGGATCTCACTTTTCCTTGACTTCCTCTAGTCCACATTCACTGCGGGCCAAAGGGAAGTAGGTGGTCTTCCGTTGTTCCCCGACCCAGGAAAGCCATTCCATGCTTGGCTTTCCTGTCCATGTAGCCCAGTGCTGTAATACCATCCCGATCAGTCCACTTTTTAAAAATGTTTACTTGCTCCACCTCGCACACCTCTGCTTCGTCTCTTTCCCACTCTTAAATCATATGATTTTTGTCCTTGATTAAAATAATCGCCACCCTAAAAATAAACACATAACATTTTCACAGTGCAAGGTGGAAGAAGTGGTGTTAGATCTGGCACATTCAGTCTGCATGCCACTTGGATCATTTCTGCTCATTAATTCCCACATTTTTTTTCCTGTATGCATATGGCCATTTTGACACAGAAATGCTTCCAGTTTCAATAATTAACTTCACCATGCTTACCACACAACGCCCGATCTCCAGCCGTCAGCCTTGAGGTTCTGTCATTTTTCCTTGTATTTACCTAACTCTTATGATGAGTCAGTTATTGTTGGGCGATTTTATTATTTTTTTAACTCGCATAACTGGTTATTTGCCCACGTACTCAAGTTCTTTCGTAAACTGAATTGTTCACATGCAGCACACTTACAGGAAATACAGATATAGGCCCCTGAAGACCTCTGGTGGCCACTTTGGGGGATTGCAAGTATATGTAAAATGCCTTTAGTTGAGCAAAAATGACTGGATTCTGTGTGCACAAAAGGGCAGGGAATCTAATGCCAAAGGGAAATGTTATTAGCATTTAAATATCTTTCCACTGTCTGGCACAGTGACCAAAGACCTGTGGACTTTATATACATATGTGCATTTACATAGATTCATTGAGCAAGGCCACTTGCCGGTTAACGGTGTACCGATATAGCAGATAGAAGTAGGTTAGCTAGCCTAAAGAGAGCACAAATATGAACACCTAACAAATTAATAGGTACAGTAATGTGTGATTAGCTGTCAGGTTGCGGGGTTTGACTTTGTGTGCTTGGTAGGCTAAGTAGTGTCTTTTTACAGGTCTGCTCTATTGCCCTTCTCTGCCATCATGTTTCTCTGCACGACATGGAGTCACAGCATTAGCAAGTGATAATCATTAGCAAGTAGTTAATGTTAGCCCGCAGCTAGCGTTAGCGAGCGGTTAGCATTAGCAAGCAGTTAGCGTTAGCGAGCGATTAGCCAGCTGGCTGTATGGTGGGCCGTAACATTCCAGCTGTTGGTGCTGCAGCAGTGGAAAAAGAGATGCAGAAGGGACTGTCTGAGGCCAGAGCACGTGTGTGGCCCCGGTGGTACATTTAGCATGTGAGGGTAGGGTTACCATACGCCTTCTTTTGGGGCCCCTGTCCAGGCTCTTTTTCAAAATTCGGCGGTTTGTCCGGGTTCAGCGCTGTAACTTGTATGACCAAAAGTTGCAAGTTACAGTGAAGTACCCAGTGAAGGAAAAGGCATCAATTTTCAACATACAGCAGCCACTCGGTATCATCACACAGCGTCTGCAAGGCTCGTGCACACGTCTACTTTAAAAATTAAATGATATGTACATCCCTACGTGTCACACTGCTCACTAGTGATGTTAACTTATGGAATGTTTCAGGAAGTTGACATCATTTAAACATTTTATATTTGTGACGTCTTGTGAGCGACCGAGCATCCACTATTTTTTCTCACCAAATATAGTAACCCTAAGTGAGGGAGATGAGTTAATTCCACAGATGTCTGTGTGTGTGTTTGTTTCCAGATTAAGTACCATGAGGAGTTTGAGAAGAGCCGAATGGGGGGTGAGGCTGCTCCCCCACAGCCTCACAACCCATCTTCAGGTAAACGCACACACCCACACTTGATTCACACATAAAAGGAGTGAACTATTCCTAACAACTCCTCAACCAAGCTTTTGTTTTGCATGACCTCCCACAGAGTATGTTTTGCATATGAATACGCCAGAAGCCACAAGATTTAATGAAATTGATGTATCAGTGCTTGAGTAATCTAATTGCACGGTTTGACATTATTCGTTTACTTACTTGTCTAATGTATGACCCTAGCTTGTTGCTTCCAACCTCCCGTTAACAGGAGGTAAGGTTGTGAGTTTCATCCTAATGACCAATCAGGAAGCAGCATATTAAATTCAACACTTGTCTGCTTCCACATTGCAGGATATCATCAGCAACCTGCCGCCTCTCAGAACTACTACGAACCTGAGCCCACACGCCCAGCAGCTGCAGCACCGCCCCCTAGTGCTGGGGTGAGGAATTTTTCTTATTTATTTTGAAAAATTCTGTATTCTGGTACATGTGAGAACCTGACATAGAGAAATGGGCCCCACATTAGCATGTAAAATAAAACTCAGTTTTGGAAAAAAAAAATGAATTTTTATTATTATTTTTAAATGCAATTTTATGAAAATACAATACAATATGTATTTTTCAGTTGGCCAATGACTCATGGCTCTCACATGTAAAGCTGTTGTTTTCTCCATGGCTTCTATCTCCGCAGAAACGATACCGGGCCGTGTATGACTACGCGGCAGCCGATGAGGATGAGGTGTCCTTCCAGGACGGCGACCTGATTGTGGATGTGCAGCAGATCGACGAGGGATGGATGTACGGGCGTGTGGAGCGCACGGGCCAGCAAGGGATGCTGCCCGCCAACTACGTGGAGCATTTCTGAAGGGGGGTGGGGTATGGG
>JAAGVU020000114.1:520060-531073 GCA_011763525.2 Mormyrus iriodes
CTCCCTCCCTTTCTGCTCTGTGTCCATGTTGGGAGGGGGGGGGGAGGGTAGCGAGCAAGCAAAAGAGAGAGAGAGAGACAGAGAGAGGGGCGGTGGTGGGCCAGTGCTGTCTCAGCGAACGAAACCGAAGTGAAACAGAGAGAAACAGACGGGGGTGATCTCTCCTCCACGCTCCCTCGTCTCCTCTGAAGACGGGAGGATCCTCTCCCTTCTCCTCCCCACCCCAGGGGTGACAACGGGAACGGCGGTGAGGCGCCGGCTGGATACAGATAGCTGTCAGACGCAGAGCGCGCTCGGAAACAGCCGCGGCGGGAGAGGGCAGCGGGGAGGGGCCATGCCGCTGGAGAGGAACCCGGACGAGTGTCTCCCGGCTGCCCCACGGGACGGCAGCGACTGAGAGGGCATGGCTGGGACGCCCGCTGCCCCTCTGTGCCCCCCGCAGCCCCCAGCCCCAAACTAGGAGTGACGGACGAGAGACTCGCAAGAGACATGGCCCAGGTGAGTGGGGAGCATGAGGCAGGATTTTGTGGGAAGGTATGAGTAAGGGAGGGTTCAAAATGCTCATTTGCCCCCATCTGTAGGGAAGGACAACACAAAACTGTGTGCTGTGCAACGTGTGACACGCTGGTTACCTGAGCGTGTGTGTCTGTGTGTGTGTGTGTGTGTGTGTGTGTGTGTGTGTGTGTGTTAGGGGATGCCTCCTCGCAGAAAGAGAACACCCTGGACTGCACCTGTGTGATTTAACCATGAACGCATTTTAGGCAAAGCGCGGTCATTCATTCTGAGGCCCTTCATTTCTTGTGTGTCACACCGGCTGGCGGTCATCGGTCCGAGTGCGGTTACCACGGCACCTTAGTACTGTGGAATCCGCCCGTCTAGCGGGGGCTGGCCCTGGATCGCCTTCCGTGTGGCTTGGTGGGTCCGGCCAGGGGTTGCTGTGCAGGCATGTGACAGGGGAGGCCATTAAAATCCGCAACTGTGCAGACGCGCCGGTAAGCGTGTGGCCGCCTGCCTGTAAACACGCAGAATCACACGCACATGCCGCGAGCGGCTGTGTCTCCTCTCGGCCACGAGCCTCCATGAGTGACGGCGCCACTACATTCCTCCATGCACTAAGAATGGGGGGGAGGTGAAAATGCCCCCCCCAACCCCCACTCCTGCTTCAGCGCATTCACCAAGTGTCTCTCTGTCATTGATCGCCACAAGCCTACCCCTCCCTCAGGCTCTTTGGTGCCCCCCCCCCCGTCCCGTTCCCCCTCCAGGGAGCTGGAGTAGTCAGACAGCAGACGGATTCCTGATCCATATAGCGATGATGTCACAGCTGCGCGGCCCCTTTGTCCACTCGCGTCTCTTATCACTTCCCGCCAACTGGCCCCCAGGCAATGACAGGGGGTCCTTGGTCCCGGGCTCTGGAACGCTGCCGTAGTAATAATACAGGCCGCGGTGTATTGATTACCGCGACAGAATGGCAGCTGCGTACGGGAAAGCCGTGCCACTCATAAAAGCCATGGGGCCTGAGAAGGAGCTGCAGAAAGTTCGCAGAGAGGAGGCGGCTGCTTTGGCGATAGGCATCCCGCTCTGTGCTGCACCACCGTCCGCTTGCCAGGTTCCCTGGCTCAGCATGGAGCCGCTCAGCACCCCAAAATCATTAAGTTCTCTGAATGGAGTGTGTCGATACCCAGCTGGTCCCTTTTCTTTTTATACCAGCGGCGGCAGAGAGCCCCCAGCGGGCGGCAGAGAGCCCCCGGCGGGTGGCAGGTGCCCACAACAGGAAACCAGAGTTTTCATTTCCTGTTTCCTGAGAGTGAGGGCCGTTAAGCGGTGTGCCACACACTGCTCCTCTCATGTGTGAGTGTCCGTGTGGGCTTTCCTGCATGTGTCAGTTCGAGGGCATGTAAGCTAGCAGAAGAGGAAATGGACACAGAGAGGCAGGATTGGTAATAAAATTAAGATAAATCCAGCATCGTGTCAGTGCTGGCCAGTAGAATAAGAATCACTGGACCTGACATCAGATGTCTGGGAAGTTGGGGTCATAGCTTCCTTGTGGGTGTGCATACTGGTTCACTTCACTCGACAGCCATGGGACAGGACTGTGGGCAGGACCATTGTCACAGCTCTGATTGGTCCCATCTAAGCGAAGGCAAATAGCCTATCAAGAACTGTCAAGTGTGGATGATTGACAGCTGTTTGCCTTTTCTGACACTTTCTATCCGAGGGAACAGAGGTGGGTAGTTCAAGTGTAAAAGTTCAGGAGTAAAAGTCTAGGCCTAGATTTTGTTTCAACCAACCAGTTCAGTACTCTGTGACTGTGACTGTATACTAAACTCAACTGGTTGGTTGAAACAAAATCTTGGTCTGGACTTTTACTCTCTGGACCTGAATTACCCACCTCTGCAGAGGAATCCACCTCGATTCCCCTTTTAACCTTCATGACAGGAGTGCGTGGACACATGATCCTACGGGCCAATGCGTCACTTGGCTAGTGATATAAATCAAATCTGTCCTGCAATCGGTTTTACTGAAAAAATCTTGAGTCTTGAATTCCTGAACATGAACTGATGGAAAGAGATGGATGTCCGTTCTACTCAATATACAGGGAAATCTCAGTGTGAAAAATATTCCACATGGGATTAATTGTCAGGTATCAGGGCTCCTTCTCTGCTCTGGTGACCAGCAGACTCAAGTCTTTGGACTGAACTTTGGACTCAAGCTCTGATTCGAGTCCCCGATGGGGACCCGGTGATAGAGGCCTTGAGAATGAATTTTATCCTGAAATATCCAGAGTGTAAATAGGTAGGATATGCCAGATAATTAACACTGTAAGTTACTGCAAGCCTGCTGCCATACCGCCTGCTAGGGTTCATTCAGAAAACGTGGACTAGGCCCAGAGGTGGGATTAGGTCTCCCTGCAAGGACGTCCCATTTGCCCATAGCCATTTGCGTTTTATAAGAGTATCTGCTTTTACATTATATTTAGTTTATTTTTGTTTAGGGATCATTAATTGCATTAAAAAGTTGGCAGCATGTCTGTACTTGTTGGATTGGATGAGGGTGCAAGCTGTACTGCGGTTAGCAGCTGGATGCCTGCCCCCCCAGGCCTGGCGGGCCAGGGTCGGAGCAGAGGGCACGGGCCGGGAAGTGGTCAGCATGAGAACTGTATGGCCTCTCTGCGGGGGGAGCTCTGGTCTCGGTCTCCACGGCAACCGTGGAATCGGCTTTTCCCAGACCCCCGGGTCCGGTTTTCTGACTCTCGTTAAATCAGCGAGACGAAAAAAAGGGTCGATTAATTCAGTTATATTTGGCAGTGGTAATTGGTTAAATTGACTGGTTACGCAGCCGGCCGGCCTGAGACCTGCCCAGCATTGTGACCTATAAGTTCCAGGATCGAGGATCGCCGGAGTCATGGTACTGTGTTACAGGTGATGTAAGAGCCCGGGGGGGGTGCACATGTCCGCTTTTTTCTGAAGGCTGGCCAAGATGCGGACTGGCTCGTTCCTGAGAGGCTGCTGAGGGGGATGGGGGGTGGTTTTCGGCCCGAAAGCCAGGAACAGGTGGTTTAATCTTGCGCCCCTCCCCTTCCACCCCACCTCACCACAATCCACAACCTGCTGCTAATTTCACACTCCTGAGCCTTCCCTTCCACTCCACACAGTGAGCAATATTTCAGCTATGTTCTCCTAACCCCTACAAGTGCACCGTAACCCAGCATTCCCAAAATGCTTCCCCAGGGTCCTAAAAGCCCCCGTCTCCCTAGTTTTTCTTTTTCTGGTACTGACATACTGGTTCTATGTGAAGCAGACATGGGATCAGGTCCCGTTCGTCCAGCTTCCCCTGGGTGGGCTGTTGATTATGTGCTTTCAGGGAGGACGTTCAGGTCTGGTGCTGCATTTTTGGACTGTTGTCCAAACTTAAAGCAGATCATTGCGTTCTGACCTAGCTCTTCTGGCCCTGAGCCTAGTCCTGGAATGGACAGATTTTCCATTAAGTTTATTGAGTTTATTGTCATTTTTGTTATTCACATAGTAAATGCTTTTAACTAAATTGACTGATAGCTTAAAATGTCACTCTGTTCCAGTGGTGGGAGAAATCCAGCTTTGAAGGATTGCTGTGGGCGGGATTATTTGGTGCCATCACCGGCTTATGACAGGATCGTGTGTGACGGACATGGCGTGAAGGCCCCACCTACTGTTAACCACACCCACTTTCCCTCTTCATCCCTGGGAGCTCTGACTATGGCCAGCCTACTATTCTTCTGCCGTTTGTACACATTTGATGTATCCATTCCTCTTACGTGAGGCAGGCGCTGTCAGACCTACTCTGGAGAGATGTCACCCCCATGTCTGTTTTCGTTGACCCCGTTACTCTGAGTATGTGTTGTACCCCGCCCCCTCGGCCTGAAAACACCTTTATCAGATCTCCCCCACCCTCCGTCTCTCCATCTGTCTTGCATTCTCTCTGTTGTTTTTCATTGCTGTGGGCAATGTTAGCTGCACTGACGAAAGCGCTTTTGTGGTCGCTGTGGTCTCCAGCCTTCACAGCTAAGGACAGGGGACACTGGGGTGACTGGGAACTTGTCCAGTCCGCTGCTTCTGTTCTAGTCTGGTTCCTGTAGTCCCGTCACGCTGCACATCATTATGAACAGGTCTCTTATACGTAGATGAAAGACGTGTGTGTTCGTGTGTGTGTGTGTGTGTGTGTGTGTGTGTGTGTGTTTAGCATTTCCAGGTAGGACAATGGGGCAGACTGCTGGCTGAAAGTGGGACAGTCATCTTAAGGAAGTAAACAGCTCCTGTGGGGTTTGCAGCACATGGCGGCATTGACCTTTCCTTGAATGGGTGGGTGTGGGGGGGGGGGGGAGTAGGCAGGGCTTAATGATAAACATCCCAGGGTGATTGGTTAAGGTGATTCTGCCTTGTTTTTATGGTTTAGGGAAAAACCCAACATTCTTACATTCTGACATTTTAAAGACCTCCCGTAACGGCTGTAGATTTAACCCGAATTGCCTCATGCTACATATGATTGTATTCACTGCAATATGGGATCATTGTATAAAAAAAAAATGCAGGACTTGATTTTAAATAATATTTTGAGCAGTGTTTGGTGACTTAAATAAAACTTTAAATAATCTTGAATTAGCTTCAGATAAATGTTTCCGGGAACTGGCTCCACACTCTGCCCTCGGCTGGCTGTGTGCTTTAATGCCATGATGGCTGTAATTTGTCGGTAACAGTAATTAGGGCTGGCGGATACAGCGGCCTAATAAACAACAATGGCAGGATGCTGCCGAGTAACACCCAGGGCTAACGGGCGGGGGCTGCTCTGGACCTTGCAGCGAATGGGTGGGGGCCTCATGTTACAAGGCATTGTGGGAGATAGTGAGGATGGTGGGCTGTTCCATTGTCTCACACAGGGGAGCCAAGGCTGCTGCTGGCACCGCAGATGGGAATGTTGTTCCAAGTTTTAACATAAGGGGGCGCCAAACCACCTTTTTATTCAAGGAGATAGAAGACAAGATTGATGAGCCTCTAATACAGGACACAGCATATATTTGGGTCTTCTGGTGTTTTATTCAGCATCTTTGCCTTAAGGTGCTTTTTGTGAATCAGCGTTTTGTACAGAAAACCCAGGAGATATTATGTCACTGAGTTGCCAGTGGCATGTTTACCTGAGTCAGTAATCAGCCTCACATCTGTGCTGCACTGTGAATAGATTCCAAGAGGCTTCCTGTAACACTGTGATAAGTGAGGAGAAGCTTTCAGATGCACATAGATAGACATGTTTATGCATCCCCCCCACTGCCATTCTGAATGCTACGCCGGCACAGTGATCCGCCCCCAAACTGATGATTCAACAGAGATTGTATATCTATATTATATCACCTCTGGAGGTTGAGAGATCCACCAGTTCCCTCAGATATAATGTGTGTGTGTGTGTGTGTGTGTGTGTGTGTGGGAGGGTTCAGCTACCTGTGCCCAGGGCAGATGCATGGCTTTTTTCTGAGTCCATGCTCGACAAACTCCAGTTGCAGGGCTCCTTCTCGCCATGCGTATCTGTGTTGCGTCAGCAGTATAACACTCTCATCCTCGCTCGCATCCGGACGCTGTTTACATTGAAATAGAGGCGACGATGATTTTGTCTCCATCTAGTGGACAGATTGTAGAACTTATTACACACTTGTTGACCACTCTGTATGTTTATATACAAGTAATACCGATTCAGTAACAGTCGTACTTATATGGTGTTGTCTGTCCAACCCAAACAGAAGGCTTGTCTGTTATTTGCAGATTGCATTTGCAGTGGGAATGGGTACCAGTGCCATCGATTCCCATTGTAATTGGCTTTTCTCACCAGAGCTCTCAGAGCCTGTGTTGAGACATGTTGGAACGAACAAGCAGGTCTGGACATGGATCTGAGATGAAAACACGACTGGGCGTGGATGGGGGGGGTGGGGGGAATCAGTTGGCGTGGGCCCCTCCCTGGGGACATGGTGGAGACCCCTGCGATAAAGACCCCAAGGTCAGATAGTGGCCCCCTTCCCTGCTGTAATCTGCCCCTACTCTCCGTGCCCTGGCGTGTTTTTCTATCTCCCTGGGGTGAGGTGAGGAATCATGCGTTTTCCTGCAACAAGAACGTTAGAACAGGACATGAAAAATATACTGTTCTAGTATAAAACTCTTCATTAGCCCATGAATCTGGGGAGGGCAATTTTTAAAACTGTTAGGAGTAAAACTCATATATCTCCATCCATCTTCACCCTCACTGGGTCAATTCACTGGATTATTAGAAGGAATTTGGGAATGCTTTATCTCTGTGTCTTTCTGATGGACAAAATCAACTGTCTAAATTAAATAAAGAATAATAGGCGATGGGTTGATGTGAAGTGCCTGAATCCATCGTCCGTTACCTAGCAACTGAAGAACTTTGAAGTAGGTGGTGATCAGATGCAAAACCAGGGCCCTGAACCTGCACATGTTTCAGTCTAGATTCTTTTTTAAATCCCTGGGTGGGATGCAGTCGTGATAGACAACTCAGGTCAACCAATCGCGGCTGGGTGACCAAATGTGGTGTGGCCTGTCTGGTAGCTGGGTCATGCATGTAGAGCAGCTGTGGCCTCACGCACTATGGACAGCTGGCCAAGGCAGGGTGGGGCAGGAAGTCAGATGGACTGACGCCCATCTCCCTTCCTTTACTAACAGAAAATCCGGCCTGAATGAGGGAACATGAACAAATGTGTGAATAAAGGAGGCAGCTCACAAGTCGATTAGCTTGGCCTCCACTGACAGAGAGCGGTCCACTGGCATCCATAACGGCATGTGCCTCTTTAGATGGGGTGGAGAGGGGCGATGCTAGGCAAAATCTTTCCGAATTAGTCAGTGGAAAGTCTCTGATGCTCTGATATAGGATGCCACACGGGGTTTGAGGTGGTTCCCTCTGCTGGTGACCTGTGGTATTGCAGGCTATAGCGAACACTATGACAGACCAGGACACCTGTGACCCCTCAAGGACTGAAGTCCTTTTGTTTGGAAACTGAAGGGAATTTCAGCTTATCTGTTTTAGCAGTTAGCTGTTCCCTTGCCTGCCTCCCTGCCCCCCAACAGACCCATATGTGTGAGTCTCATTTCTTTGCTTCAAAGGCAAAAAGAGTATCAAAGTAGCTTTGGAGTGTTTGTGAGTGCAGGCATCCCTGTATGACGGCAATCTCATTGGCTCTCTCTTCCCAAGCCAGTTTCACCTTAGTGCTGCTTGGGGAATCTCAACCACCTCAACTGATGATTTTGCAACCTTCCATATTGGATGCTAGGAGATGAGGAGGCTAGCAGGGTGGGTGGGGCTCGGAGTTTGGGTTTCGTATAACCAGACATGGCCCCCCTCAGGTAGACTGACAGTTACAGGATGGCTGCTTGGAATTCTGAAATCTAAGGTTAAATCCGGGGTTAGCAGCACCCTGACCCCCCCCCTCCTGTCACTAGGGCCCTGGGGCAGCATTCAGAGTGCCCCCTTTTTTGACTCCCCTGGACTTAAGTCCGATGCAATATTTTGTTATTTTTATAATAATTGAACACTCTGCTCTCTTCTCAAGGTTCATGTGTTTATCTACACTTCAGAAATGTGAAATAAATTATATCTACATGTGATGTATTACAGAGGAGTGCAGGGGCGCTCAAATGGCATCCATCATTCAGCAGCAGAGGGGCACACAGCCAGACTTAATGCACCTCGCCTCGTTCGCATTCTGGGTACTTTTTTCACAAACCTTCCACACGAGTTTGGTGTGCAGGTGCTGCCGTGGCGGGCGACATTTTCAGCCTCGCTGCGTGCCACGATAATGACAGACACCGGACTCTAATGACAAGGCCGTGTTCGCAACTGCACAGATATCACGTCCGTCTGGATCCTTTCCGGGCGTGTCTGTTCCGGGATACACCCGTCCTTTTCATGGGCATGGAAGGAGAGAGCTGGCAGCCTGAATTTCGGTTTTAATTTTGCTGTTTATCTTTGAGGTTTTTAACCCACATCCACGGTGAGACATCCTAGCACAGCTAATGAGGATAAGCCCTACAGCTGGCCCCTAAGGGGCCTCAAACCAACAACCTTCAGCTTAGGCATCCGACTGGGTTACTGGTGCTGATGTGTTGAGAAAGCAGGGGTGGGTGGTTCAAAACTTTGCGAAAGACATAAACACAGACGGCAGGGGCGATTTTCCAAACATTTTTGAAAAAAACAACAACTTTGAGACGCCAGTTTAAGTAGGAGACGGTGAGTGAAGGGGAGATGTTACATCGGACGAACAGGAGCTGGAGAGCGAGCGGCAGAGCGAGCAGGGCAAGACTCGGGGTGGGCAGATATCACATTAAAGGGGTACTGTAACTGGCCTGGGAGAAGAGGCAGAGCCTTTACAGGGGCCCAAGGCGTGGGTAGGGCAGTCGAATTAGAGTGGACTTCAAAAGCCTGAAAGTGAGATAAAGGGGGTTGGTAATGGAAAATGGGGGGGAGGAGAGTGAAGGCGGAGTAGAAAGGAAACATCATGGTGGACAAGCAGACGAGAGCACTAAACAGAGGCATGCCAATGGGGGGGGGGGTGGTACTGCAAGTCACTGCGCATTTTATGCAGTATGAAAGGGTGGGTGAGCATATTGGTTCACTTTCACTCCCCCCGAACCCCCCCGTGCTAAAGCTGGTAAGGTGGCTTCCTCTCAAACCTCAGACACAGGGCTGCCACAAGGGGGGGGGAGGTCATGGTGATACTAAGGGTCCCTCACTGACAGGGGCCCTAATAATTTTAGAACTTAATTGAACTCGTCTGGGTTTGGGGCCCTTATGATATTCTTTCCTGGGGGCCAAAATTTCTACCAGCACCCCTGCCAAGGCGTGCGGGACATAGAGAGACATTGTCACACACACACACACACACACACACACACACACACACACTCCAGAGCCAGGCTCAGTGGACGTCTGGCTCTCTCACTGCTCGTTAATAATTCAGCCTCCATTTTGGTCAGCGACCACAGTCTATTAGCCAGGAGGAAATGGGGAGGGGCGACCCAGACACCTCCGTCTTGGGAGCAGTGAGGCCTCCTCGCATGGCTGCGCCTGCAGGAGCAGAATCTTATCAGGGAATGGGTGACCCACGGGCCAAGACACGCGAGCCCTGCAGGACAAGTCCCGTTCCCAGGGGCCATGCCTTGTGTTTAGTGTGTGCAGCACGTGGCCATGGTACACCTCCTAGCCCAAAAATCAAGGTGTGAGAGGACGGCCAGCATGGAGAAGGATCTGGGCTGACATTTCTGATGAAAAGCTCTCCAGATTCCACCTGGGCTCTGCTGTTGTACCCTAGAACACCTAACTGCCATGCTAAACTTGCATAAGGTGAGATGAACTGGGGATTTCAAACAGCCTGGAGTTAGCTACTGCCGTATTATCTAACTTTATATTCCCTTTCTGGTTTCCATCGATGCCCCTCACTGTTGGCCCTATCATGAATGTAACCAGAATTTTTCAGTCTAAAGGTAAAAAATTTCCAGGGCCAAAGATTTTAGCCCTGACTCTTTGGTCCTCTTGAACCGTCTGCTTTTCTGCAGGGCTGGATCTACCTTTCCAGGGAACCTAGGCAAAACTTTACTTGGGAGGCCCCCCTACCAAGAAAACTGATGATCGTTTTACATAATTTGGGGGGCCTAGGCAACTGCCTGTTCTGCCTATAGGTAGAGCCAGCCAGGTTTTTGCCTGCACATAAATGTTTAATTTTGATATATTTGGTTTTATTCATTATCATCATCATCATCATCATCATCATTATTATTATTATTATTATTATTATTATTATTATATATAATTTTATGTAATTATTCTTATTTATTGATGATATATATGATTTTTTCCCATGCCTGTGTCTGGGCCCCTACGGTTAATCAGGCCCTAGGCAGCTATCTGGTTTGCCTATGCCTGGATCTAGTCCAGTTCCTCTGTGCGGTACCAAACCTGCCATCCCGCCCCCAGGGGCCTGTTTGCTGGTCCCTCACACTCTGTCCCAACATGGCTGCCCCTCGTCTCCTTGCAGCTGAGAGTTTATTTTGCTGCCATTCCTCACATGCTCGTATTAACCCCCCCCCCTTTTTTTTTGCATTTCCCTACATGAAGATTTGTATTCTGGTGTATTTGTTATCTGTCGTTGTGTGTTCAGGAAGAAAGAAACGCATGACTAGAAATGCATCCAATTATAGATTCGTAGTTCATTTTTCTATGTGTGACTTTGTGTCCATTCCTTTTAATTCTAATGTAGTCTAACCCTATGTAATGTAGTGAAAAACAACAGACTTCCCATTCATCCTCAGCATTTAAAGAGCAATTTATACATTATTGAAAATGAAATGAACAACAGTTATATATAAATACACAACAGATAAGTATATATAAGTATAGGCCTATGTAAACACTATTTGCCAGTAAATCATGCGTTTAACCAGGACAATTCTTGTATTCAGGGGCGGTTCTGGGGGGGGGGGGGGGGGG
>JAAGVU020000114.1:531128-544686 GCA_011763525.2 Mormyrus iriodes
TTTTATACACCGTTTCTTTAAGAAACCCTGTGTGTTTCCCAGAGAATCGTTTTTTGGGGGGGGGGGGGGGGGGGGGGGGGGGGGGGGGCAGGGGGAACCGATACCCCAGTGACAGTATGCATGCCCTCCCCTGTGGACTCCCTAAATACGTATGCTACTTGGGTATGATATAAATGAATTATCATTATTACTATTATTATTATTATTTACATTTATATAGGTGGGCTAAAATTCTGTGAGCTGGAAACAGGCGAAACAGAAACGCAAGCACATTTTCTTGGCGGACTCTTAACGCGGGTGCGCTGGGTGGTCGCGTCGCTTCACTTGATGAAAAGCAAAGTCAACGACAGAAAATAATAAGACAGTCTCAACAAGAAATCGGAGTGAGATACATATTTGTAAAAACTGTAAAATGTGACTGCAAAGCATTGCGTAAATAAATTTTCGGATTTCAAAGTTGTGTTTCGCTTCTTAATGCTGGCAATCTATCCTAAGTGGTAGATCTAGCGTAAATTTTTGGAGGACATTAAGGTCAAATGCATCTGCCCCCCTCCCCCCGAACAGAACAACTGACCCCAGTCTGTCCCAGTTGAAGTGGTCTAGAACCGCCACTGCTTGTACTTAAAATCATGTTTTTTACATGCATTTATGCTTACGAACGAAAGGACACTTTTAATATTACCGCCAGACGATGTTCATTGAAGAAAAGGATAAATTACTAGCCGTGTATTATTAATCGCTTTTACAGTGCGTTAACGCACCAACAGCACAGCCTACGTACACTGTAAATACGAATCGCTCTGTTTTTTAAGAGAGGAATATGTGGCATTATTTTAAAAGTCGAATGTAAAATTTGGTAACTTTAATGCAGGACAGTATTATCCCGCTGTCATCCAGCTATTCAGAGTAAGATCTGGTTTTCCGCTTGCATTGCTAAACAGTCTTTGTCACACTGTCCTCTTTAAATATTTCCCCCGATTGTCCCAGGATCGCCTTTTTCCATGTCTTCTTGTTTTAACGTTTTCTCGTCCCCAATTATTATTTTTAATTGTTTTTCCCCCCTATGTATGATAAGGTTATTTTATCGCTCTTGGCCACCCAGCGGGCACTCCCCTGTGACCACGCGTCACGTTTGCCGTACAGAGGCGCATTAAGGGGGGGAATCGGAGGGAGCTACTGGCAGCCTCCTGTACGGCAGGACCTGCGCCGCCGGGTCCCGGGAGGAGGGGATATAGCGGCTGGAGAGAGGCAGCTGGACGGACGGGTTTGCGCAGCGCGCCCCTATGCAGTTTGATTCAGTATAACGGAGGTGGGGACGAAAAAAGGATTTACTCTGCGGTGGTTAAAGGAGGTCAACGTAAAGAACTGAAAAACGGAAAAGGGGGTTTTGCAAAGGAAGGAAGCCGGAGAGGCGAATGCTTCGCTACCTGGCATCGCCTCAGGTTATTACTGACGAGTTAATTGCAGCTTTATTTTATTTATAAAATAGTGATCGCGTTTTTTCCTATGTAATTCTAAACTTCGTCGGCACGGCTACAAACTCTCTTTTTCCTGCAAAACAATTCCAGCTGTCCAATGAATGGAGTTGCTTTTTGCCTTGTTGGAATTCCACCCTACAGAGAAACAGACGTAAGTCTTCTCGTGTGTGTGTGTGTGTGTGCGATAGAGAGAGACAGAGAGAGAGAAGTTGTACGGGAGTGTGTGAGAGAGTGAGAATGTGTGAGAGGGTATGTGAGAAAGTGTGAGTGTGTGAGACAGGTAGTTTATGTACGTATGTTGACAGAGATTGTGTGTGTATGTATGAGATCGTTTAGTGTCGGTGTGTGTCTAGTGATCCTGCCGAAGTTCCGTCGCCAGATGACTGGAAAAACGGCTGGACTGAACGCGCATGAGTTTGTCTGCGTAAACAATGCGGTCCGGGGAGCGTGATACGTTCAGATGATCAAAGCGCGTCGCTGTGCACACACTGCCAGGGGCGGCATGTTCCCCTTCTTATCTCTGTGGATTTCTCTGTTTTCACGTCACCGTATTAATCGGATATTTTAGCTGCCCACTCCATGCCGAGGCTGTCAAGCAGTTTTCCAGTTATGCGAATCCTAGCTAAGATTCACTTTGGAGAGGAAGAGTGTCGGCATGGAGAAACGGTGCGAAGCTGTCAAACTTTGCTCAGAGAAGTTAGGAAAAATGCTCGTTTTTTCCATAAAATGTCACTACTACACAAAATTATATGCATTATCAGCAGGAGTTGTAACTCTGATCTGAATCTTGTTAATGAGTTTCTTGTAGTTTCTTGGGGTGACTGTAGTAATAAATCCGCAGAACACGTTCGCTCTTCCGGCCATAATGTGCTGTATTTGTTTAAAAGCAGCTGTCCGGCTGTGCTAGCATTTCCTTGCCTCGCAGCACGCCTCATATGCAGGCATTTCGCTTAACTCGCATCCTTTCCTCTCCTTCCGGCGAGCCCGGCCGCGGCTGGGAGCCCGGCGACTCCGTGCCCGGTCCGCTCAAGGACCGCCTTTTATATTACGGTTTATGGAGCCGCAGAGGCGATCCGTCACGCCGCTTGGACAAATCTGGACTTGTCCAAGCAAACATCCGAGACCTTCGTTGATTAAAACGATACAGTGACCTCTACAAAGGGGTTCTGTTTTTTGGGGGGGATCCTCGTGCGTACCGCAGTAACACGTGTCGTCTAGACCTGACACACTAATAAGTTAATTTAATACACTATAATATCACTCTGTACTTTCATTTGTTTCGACTGGTTAAGAAGATATAATATCCGAACTGTATATCAAAACAGTTTAGGACTGTTTGTATCAATGTGTCCACTTTAGCGGGCATGACCATGAGTCCCGTGGTGCGCTTGTTTGCGTTAGTTAGGTCAGGGCTTGATGGTGTCGCATGTTGCCCTGATGTGACATGCCGTCCCCCAGCCATGTGGTCCAGTGACCCTAGAAGCCCGCTGGAATCCAGCACAGCGTCGCTCCATCCAAAACAACATCTGTGTAAATTTCTAAGAGACGTCACATGGATGAGGTCCGATTGTCTAATTAACATCAGATGAAATCCAGACGACTTTAATTTGTCTTGTGCTTACGTCGTGGAGCAATCTAGCTTGATTGAAATACTATTTAATTATCCTCGCCAGAAAAAAAAGCAGGAATTATTATCTTTAAGTATACATTTCCTTCAGGGCTAGTCACCTAGAATTGTTTACAATCCAGACTTTTCCAGCGGCCTGACTGAAGTTCTGCAGTGCATGGTGGGTATGAACAGAAGGTTATTAGCTTAGCTTGAATGGTGGTTGGGGATTGTACTGAATCAGGGCTTTGAATCCATATTATTCATCATGTGTTTTTAATCAGCCACACGTGGATACCCTTTGAGCACCAGGTCCAAAGCTCAGGAAGTTCTCGCCCACCGATGTACCCCATCTTGTCCTTATTAGCGTTGCCAGTTTGAAGCTCAGGAGAGTCTGAGGGGAAGGGGTGAGTTTGTATCTGCTCCAGCCCGGCTGCTCCCATAGTCAGTGCCAAACATCCTATTGCCCCTGTCCTACCCTTTTACTGAAGTACTACACAGCAGATGAAGATGTGAAGCCTTGTGCCCCAGAATCCTCTGTAGCACTAGTCTGTGGACTCAGCCACACCTGCCCTATACCCACAGCAGAAAATTCCCAGGGGGCTGCGCATGGGGGGAAGAAGCGGTATGTGACGTGTCAGACATCAGGTGCTCAGAAATGATGAA
Source organism: Mormyrus iriodes (assembly GCA_011763525.2). NCBI lineage: Eukaryota > Metazoa > Chordata > Actinopteri > Osteoglossiformes > Mormyridae > Mormyrus > Mormyrus iriodes. The sequence continues at coordinate 534,879 of JAAGVU020000114.1, forward strand.
CAGTTTCAGTTTAACGCCACATTTTGTCCAGGAGTCCGATTCCCTTACTATGAGCGTGAAGACCAGGTGGGTGTAGCGGTGTAGAATTTCTCACAGGTGTGAGCTGGGAACGCCAGGCAATGACCGCAGTATGGCCCTGTCACGGTCTGGTGACCAGGAGTTCATTAACACGTGAGCTGTGGCGGGATTGCCGCGGAACGACGGCATTCCTGAGGGCCCCGGCCTTGAGCTGACAGCTGTGTACGCACACACAAACTCACGCACTGGCATTTTTACCTTCATGGCAATTTCCCATTAACCGTTGTTTTTAGTGTAATTAATTATTCCTTAATTCCTAATTAATTATTCCTCTCAATAATAAAGTCCATACTCTAGAGCAGTTATTCTTGGATCTCTTCCTCGATATTTCTCCCCAGGTTACGCAAATACACTGAATCACTGTTCACCTTGGTTGTTTATCTACTGTTCCTGGGGTCTGTCCCTGTCTGCCTTTACTTCACAGACAGGTGTTGACGTTAGAGAGTGACCCACGCCTGGTGTAATTGGAGATTTACCGACCTATTCTGTAGTCCGACTCCCAGCACCTGAGCCTGTTCACGGCCGCTTCCTTTAATGTGTTGTGTCGCAATCGTCATGTGATCTGTGCACAATGGTCAGCATGATGACATCTTTTACCTAAATTAACCATAGGAAGGTATGCATGCGTTTTTGGCTATGTTGAATCTGTTCCGTCGGCTATGCGGTGTTAATCCCCCAGTGAAAATTGGGCTGTGAGCTAGGGGCTGTCACTCTCATGACCGTGCACTCTCGAGAACACCTCAGTGGCACCATCTCCATGTTTCCGTGGGTCATGTAATTGTGTTCTGTGGGATGACCCATTGTGAACCGGATTCCGTGGCAATACCACCACTCCAGGGCTCCACGGCTGCTCCGGTTTTCAGTATAAAATGTAAAACTCCCTAATGGGACAACTGGAACACTATGAATATGGCCAAGAATTTCACAGAACAGAATTCTCCCCCCCCCGTGAATAATCTTAGTCTTGAGAGCTGTAACGCCTCTTGACTGACATCATTAGTGTTCCAGGCGGATGTGCTGTGCTGAACAAGGGGTGTGAGTATGCATGTTTGTGCGTGGGGGGGAGGGCGGGGGTGGTTTCAAAATAATGAGAGCAAACATTATAATTGTGACGTAGAGGTCGGCCGAGTTGTGCAGGCAAGCTGGATAGATATCGAAGAAGCCTGGTAAGGAATGCGGCCTTCCTGCAGATGAGAGGGGCGAGGCGGTGCCCCTGAATGGCTTTCTGTGTCCCGTGCCTTTTTGGGTGTGGGCGAGCTTCGTGTCCCAGCTACTCGTCAACAGCGGCAGAGAGAGGAGACAGGCAGACGGCTGAGGGACAGACATGGACACATGGAGGGAAACGGGGGCTCTGACAGCCTGTGGTGTGGGGGGGGGGGTAGTCATTCAGGTGATGTTTATGGTGAATTTCATGCACAGTGAGCTTGCAATGCAAGCTTTTCGGGCTTTCCTTTTGGGCTTTCCAGTTCTCTTGAACTTCAGCCCTGTTTGCTGTAATACCCGTTGCTCCCCATCCATCTTATCCTCCATTACCTTTCAGCCCTGACTAGTTTGCATCCACAATTGGACAGCTATGCAGACTACGAGGTTCAGAATTCACTAGAAATCATTATTTACCGTCTTCAGATCTGGCCCAGCACATGCACAGGTTTGTCCTCCAGTAGGACAGCTGTCTGATTGTATTGAGTAATTAAGAGTCAAACCGGAAGGCCCTGAAGACGTCTAGAGAGCTCCTTGATGGTTAGCTGATGGATAATGCTAACTTCGCCAATATCCTCGGTACTCTTTTGCTGCAAAGCACTGTGCTGTTTTCCCTAGATCTTCTCTCATGGCTTGTCTTTTCCCTGGCTTGTGTTTTATGGGATGTTTTACTAATAGTTGCCACGTTCAGTGATGCTACGTGATACTTGATGTCCACCGCTCTCTGATGTGGAAAGTGGTTTGGTGTATGTCCTTCACCCTAAAAAAACACGCGCAGACCGTGATTCAAGTCCACCTCCCTCAGACTCTTGCTCTCCATGTTCCTCGACGACACAGGGCTCCCTGTTGTCAGGAACAATGGCTTACACACATGCGGCCACCATTCCGCGGCCCTCAGACCTTTGTCTCCGCCCCCCGGCCCCCTCCTGCGTCGGTGCCACTGCATGCCAACCCCCCCTTGGCAGTTCGGCCATCTGGATCCTGAAACAGCCTGTCCCAAAAAGCAAGCTTTTATTTTTTCTGTAATCTAAAAGCCTGTGATCTTCGCTGTAAAGTTTTCCGGCATCACTTCAGACAAAGCTCAATCTGGGATGACTGTTAGGCATGCTGAATTTTCTCCTTTGCTCCCCCCCCCTTGCTACATTACTACCACATGAGCATCCTGCCAAGGACTTTTCCCAGCCTATGGGTATCGTGAGCTCCCGGGAGACTGGCTGGCTCATATGAAAAGTTCTGGTCTGGCTCTAATGTGTCTAATGTGCACGGTAAATGGTCTTAATGGGCCCAGTACATGCTCTTGAGTGAATCCTGGCACTGCCCTCTGTCCTGGATCGACATTGGCACGTTTGAATGAAAACAGATCTGGAGAATCCTGCCTGGTCAGGGGTGGCAATCATGGAGGAATGACCCAGACCTCTGGGGTCATTTAGTCCCCCGCACCACTATTTTTCCGAAGAGCTCGTTGAGACAGGGGGCACAGGGTTACTGGGGGCTCGTAGGATATAGGTAACGGTGTACCGATAAGGCCAAGGAGGGGCCCAGTCAGGCATCTTACATGCACAACGCCACACTAGCACATTCCTCTAGCTCTGTTTCTGTTTGCCCTTATTTGGTTGACCTGCACTTCCATGTATTTTCTACACCCAGCCACTTTTCTCCTACCTGTACCCCCCCAACCCCGCCCCCCCAGCACCGCCTGGTGGAAGCTGCTGAACATTCTGGGCCTCATATCGTTGTTGCCCGATGGAAAACTTTGTATCTCCAAAATCTGTTATTTCAAGAGTGTGAAAGAAAGCGTTTCCTCAGGAATTATTATTACAAAATAAACCTAAAACAATGTAATTAGAGCATCACAAATAGAAGCTGTCTTTACACAGCCATCAATGAATGGTTTAATGTTTTAAATGGACTTGGACATGGATTGTTGTTAGTAAAGCAAATATGTCAATGTTGACAAGATTCAAAACTAATCTCGCTTTACATTCACAGTTAACAATGATGTTAGTTAGCTAGCTGTCTGGCTATCAGCGTTAAGTTATTAAAATTTGCGATACAAAGTAACCATAGAAAGCCATCATGAATACAATTGTTAACAAACATAAATACTAGTTAAAGAGATAACTTCATAAGACATCTTTTCATTTATCAATTAGATGTCAAACGTTTTCAGTAGACAGGAGAGTAGGCATATTACAGCTACAGTAAAAAGTTACAGTTGCCAAGAAGTGGATGTGCAGTTTTTATCGGACAGCGACGATATGTGTCCCATTTGACCTGAACAATGAACCGGAAAAAAAATTATATTTTTAATTATTACAAATAATTAATGAGTAATATTGGTGGGTTTGAGGAGAAGTGTTATTGAGTTACTCTGTTTGTGAGGACCCTCCTGCATGACCTGAGACTGATGGCCAGCCTGGACAGAGGGCAAAGCGTGTTTAACTTTCTGATTTGTCGTGAACCATGGTGCTTTAGGGAATGAGTGTCTGTGACCTTCCCTTCATGGGGTCAAGACCCCGAGGCTCATGGCCCTACCCTCAAACCCACTCTCTGGTTTTTAGAGTGCTCTTGGAACTGGGCGTAGAGGAAGTATGAGAGCCAGGCTGCCCCTGTATGGGTCTGTCAGCAGAGTGGGTGAAAACGGTAGTTGTGCATAGGGGGCGACCTGGAGATACCATCTCCAAAAGCTCTGACAGCCAGGCTATTCGCAGATCTCTGGACTGGGAATAGCAGCGTGACTGTACCATCCCACCTTCCCAGTTACCCCTCACCACAAATTCCCCTCGACATGCCCTTCCAAGAGGTATGGCAGCTGTTAAAGACCTCAAGGTCATGTTGGATAGTTTCTTGGTGGAGCGGGACATGCTGTGATCACCCCGAAGTTTGGAATAGGGGATTTGAACTGGCGTGCCACTGTCGGTGTGTCTATTTAAAGAGCCAGTGCTGTGATTTTATCGCTACACTCTTTCTTTTTGCATGATCGCTGTTTACATTGCTGAGGTGACTCAGAGGCTCACTGGGCATCACTGTGGTCTCACATTCCCCCCGCCCAACGTTTGTGCCCTTTTTCTATAGGGTACTGCATTTTTATTTTTATTAGGGCTGGGTAGGTAAGTTGATATTTCTGTACATAGTAAGTGTGTTTGTGTGTGTGTGTGTCTGTTTGTGTGTGTGTGTTCTACAATGGAGTGACATCCCTTCCGGAATGTTCCCCTGCCTTGTGCCCCGTAGTGACCCTGTCCTAGATAAATGTTTGGAAGATGGTTGGATCGATGTAAGTTTATATTATTTAGTGACCGTTTATCAAGGGCAATCGCTTGACAGTGCACCCCTGTCCAGGCTTTCGGTCCGAATCCCGGCTGCTAACTGCTTGATTCTGTGTGGCACAGCATGTTTCTTTTGAAGGAACTGAAACGGCGTCATAAACAGCGAAATTGCTGTGTCTTGTCCCCCCCCACCCCTGCCGTCACGTTCCTCGATGTCACCCGTCTGTACTTGTTGTCACTTTCTGCCTGATATCTCCTTCCTTGTTCATCCAGCCCGCACCCAATCTGTAAACATGGAGCCAGACAAAAAAAAGAATCCCAAACTCAGACAGCGCGGGGCACCGGAGGGTCAGACGGCGTGTCTGGCCTCATTTGTTCTTCGGTACCTGTTTCAGGTGGGGGTGTTACTTGTTATCGTTCCTGCTTCTGGAACCATGGCTGAACCACAGTCAGTATAAAGGCCAGTCACCCCGTCCCCCCCAATCACCGTCTGATTTTATCACCCCGCCATGCCTGGAAATTCAGACCCCAGGACAGGAAATAGAGATAGCATTATGAAGTCAAATTTTAAAGAGATGATGTTTTTTTTTTTTCTTATTTTAGGTACCGTGTAAAAAGTCCCAGTGTCTTCCATAATGTTTGGAACAAAGACATAATTTTATTTGAATTGCCCCTGTGCTCTACAGTTTCAAATTTCTAATCAAACAATTCACACGTGATTAAAGTGCACATTCTAGACTTTAATTTAAGAGTGCGTGCATACATTTTGGTTTCACTATGTAGAAATTACAGCACTTTTTATGTATAGTCCCTCATTTCAGGGCACCATAAGGTTTGGGACACAGCAATGGTAGGATATTAAAGCAGTCGTCTTTAGTACTTTGTTGCGTTTCTCTTGCACACCCTGACTGCTTGTGATTCAAAGACATCACCATCTGCTGAGGAAATTCTCCTACTACTTTTGGGGGTTTTTCCCTTCCATTTCCTCTTCAGTATGTGGAAGACATGATCAGTAGGATTTAAATAAGGTGTCTTTGTCCCAAACATTATGGTGGGCACTGCATTTTATTATTTTGTCGTTGTTGGTTTCTGAAAGATGGATGGTGGATATGACACTTCTTTCACTCGTTCTCGGTGCTGTTATTGTAAGTTATGCAGTGACCCTCCACCTGTGGGTGGCACCCTGGCGTTTTGTGGCACTTCCGTGTCGCGTGAGCACTGCGTTTTCGTGATGTACTAGCGCCTCCTGTGGATCTCCCGGTTTCCTGTCTAGCGGCTCTCGCTGTTCGCCGTTCCCTGTCTGCCAGGACCGCCGGGCACTGCGATGTGACCAAATGTCCATAAAGAGGACTGGTGCCCAGACTGGCACAACGTAAGCGCCAGGCACAGTTTCGGGTCTTTTTTGGACGGAAATTATCCTGCATGGGGTTTTTTGCCTGTAAAGAATCTATACCAGTGTCGACCCAAAATGACTTCTGATGACGCCTCTTTTAAACACACACCCTGGCAGATGGCAGAGGCACCATCACTCTCCCATCCCTCCATCCACTCATCCTCCCTTCCCCTCGCCCCCCCATCACGCGTCTGTCACGCTACTGGGTGTGCTTTCCTTCCTTCCTCCCTTGCTTTTCCACTCACGGCCTTCGCCCCGGAGCCCGGGTCACACGACGACAGGAAAAGTGAAGGCTAGTGCAGGCAGGAAGCGTCCATTCCTCCTCGAGGGACATCTTCCGTAGAAGGCACTGGAGGCTGCCTGAAAGTGGTCTTTCCCCTTTTCCTGTTAACCCAGCCCCCCCCCCCCTCCCCTCAGCACTTCCTCCTCACTCTCAGACTCCGGCTCGAGTTTCCACACAGCCGCGAACGACGTCACCCCCGCAGCCCCAACATGTAATTTCCATCTGGTAAATTACACAGCGGCAGAGGGGGTTGGCTATATATACCCAGCGGTGCTGTGCCCCACCCAGCAGGGGAGGGGGGGCTGGGAAGGGGGTCTGTGGTCTCTGCCAGAGCCCTCGCCTGCGAGAGTCCTGGTCTGGAAGCATCCGGAGGGGGCGGACCGTCCCGGAGGTTTGGCCGGGGCTCACCCTGCCAGCCGGGATCCGAGGCCCTGATAAAAGCTGGCAGGAGCTTTCCCAATGGTGTCACCATCCACTTAGGCCAAGCAAGCGTGATGGGGCAGACAGAGAGACCCTTTCCTCTGGGTGGTGGTGGTGGGGGGGGGGGACGGTGTCTGCATTGTCAAAACCGGGTCCAGCTGGGTATAATGATCCCCCACCCCCCCCCGCATAGCTGCGTGTGCCGTCCTCTCCACTCCTCTTTCCGCACTTTCGTGGGGCCCCATGAAGCAGTTATAGGTCATTCTCTGCTCACTCACCCCTCTCTGTGCTTGGGGGAGGGAGCACCGTTGGAGTGGAGTGTACCTACAATAGAGGGATACTTTAATTGAAACGCTAACACACTTTTTATACCCACTGATATTTGTTTACATTTTATTGAATGCTACTCAGGATTCATTATTATCTCCACCTGATCTTTGACCTCATTGGCTCGGCCCGGACTTGGTGCGTCTCGCTTTTCATTGGTCGTTTTTGGAGGAAGTCAACCTGAAGGACAGATGCCAGACTGCAAGGCTCAGAGGATCTGTATCAATGGGTCATACAGGCAGGAAGTGTTTCTTGGATATGCACCGTGATGAGGGGGTGGGAGGCTACATCAGGGCGGAAAGAGACAGCGGCAGATGCTGGGCCAATGTAGGTAGGGTGAAGGCGAATGGTGCGTCCGTGTGGAGAAGTTCCCGCCAGTAGGTCCAAGTGGGTGGAGGCTGCAGGGTCAACAACAGCTGCAGCTTTCAGGAGCGAATCGGGGCTTGGGGGGACAGGGGCAGCAAAGGCTTCGTCTGAGTGTTTTGCCGTTGGGTATTTTTAGCATGGGCCAATTTCACAGTTCACTGGAAATGGGTCGACTGGATGCTTTTCTAGCCTGTTCAAGGGTGGTGCCATCTAACCCGGCCTCCCCACCCCCCCGGCTCCCTGAAAGTCTCTGTTTGACACAATGAGGCCTTTAACCACCGCGACACGGTAATCACAGGCAGTTAACCTCCTTTAAATAGGGCAGAGTCTCTTGTTTTTATCGTGCATATATCGAAGTGCTGGATGAGCTGACTTCATCAGAGGAAGCATGTGACCCACACTGGATGCTTTCTCACGCCCCCCCCCCCCATTCAGTTTGGGTGATTTTATTTACTGATTAGGTAGTGAAATGGGTAATGCAATTGGTAAAGTAGCTTTGCTCCAGGGGACCAGCAGGGATCTGTGGAAAGCAGATACTGAGAGGGTCTGATTCAGTGCTGCTGTGTCTGTCTGTCTGTCTGTGTGTGGGGGGGGGTGGTGGTAATTGAGTTTATGCATCTGCTGTGTGTGTGTGCGTGTGTGCAGTAAACCCACGGACATTAATTCATCCCTTAATGGACAAAAAGCTGTCTCTGCATATACTGTTAACTCTTAGAAACACTTAGTAACACTTAGAAGAGTCACGAGTGCAGAACTTTCTCTGGAGGACAGAGGCCTTATGGGTATTCCGGACAGGCGCGGCCCTCGATCTGCAGAACCAGGGAAACATTAGCCACCCCCACCCCTTGGCACAAGCCTTTCCACAGTCATGTGGGCGTTTGCCGTAGCCAAAGCAGGAATTCAGACCACATTTTAAGGGCTGTACTTAAAAGTCCCAGCAGTGGGGGGTGTTCAGCGCCGTGGGGCCATACATGTGCTGCCTCTGTCCTCCAGCATGCCATATCTCACCACATTTTACCTCACCTTAGCTTTTTGTCTTATGGATGCTCTTCCTTTCCATCGCCTCCCACCACCATCTCCCTCCCTCCCTACCCCTCTCCTCCGCTGCCTCCCTCTCTCCCTCCTCCTGTCTTCCACTCTTCCTCTCTCACATTCACGCCATGCCTCCGTGCCCCGTTATGGCCCGACAGTTATTCCAGGCCCCGGGAATCGGGCCGTCTCCACGGCAACCCCACCACGGTGCCGGAAGTCCGCTGGAGGTGCCCTCCGAACCTTCAGCTGCAGATCTGGACCCTGATTTACAGGCTGTTCTTGCCCTTCCCCCCTTTGCCTGCCCTCCCAGGATCCTGGGGTCTGGGCGAGCCTGACCCCCATCATTAAACAGGCCCTCAGCAGGCTCTAATTAGCACCATGCTACAGGGGAGGGTAGGGAAGCTACAACCAGCCCCAGCTTTACTGCTTCATTTACTGCCAGTGTCATGGCCGCCCGCCTGATACTCCTGTTTGAAGTCACGCTTACGCCATCATACACCCCACCCCCGCCCCCAAACCACAGAGCCACATGAAGCAGCTCCCAAGCCCTGTGATGCGAATCAACGGAAACTTCTGGAATATTGAGGGTGGGCTTAGTCTGCGCCAGGGGGTTGTGGATCTGAGGCCTTTCAGGTGCTCTGTTTTTGGAGCCGCACGTTGAGTCCCATGGGGCTGGATTTCGACCATGGACAAGGCCTCTGGCCCTTGCCCCCCCCTCCCCCCAGGCATGGCCGTACCGGGCCGCCCCGCTGACTGCGGTGCACCTCCTGGTTCTGATCCGGTTTTCCCATCTGGCATGGAGCGTTGCTGACGTGTTGCAGCCCACCCAGGATCCTCGCAGCTGTGTGGGTCAGAGCAGAGGGACTGGGGTGGGGGGGGTGTGGGGGGGTAAGCTCAGGGGGCGCTGGCCTGCATTATTCAGAATGCCAGCTCAGACCTCCCACCCCCTTGACACACGATCTTTAAGGAGACCTGAACATTTCTACATCTGTGTTAACGCACATTGATCCCAGTGCCTATCATAATTTTAGCCAAAGCTAAAGTGCAAACCCAATATGAGTTCATCTTCAGGCTAGGTGGTGCATTGTGTGTGAAAGTGCTGCCCTCTGTTGGTGGGAAGGGAGGAACTGCACCTGAGGGGCAGAGAAGGGCCATAGGGTTAAGGGTACCATTTATGAATCAGGGGTTTTACTGGCAATTAAATTGGGACTACTGGGATTTGTGACATCGGTTAATTGACTCGTCATTTTTGCGTTGCGATTATAGTTTTATTTCAGAATTGGGCAGTCTGATCCTGTACGTTACAGCCGTTAAGCTGCTGGTGTATATGGAGACTCATATATAGGACGAATGTGACCAGTTTATATGGATATACACTCACCTAAAGGATTATTAGGAACACCATACTAATACGGTGTTTGACCCCCTTTCGCCTTCAGAACT
>JAAGVU020000114.1:572642-603969 GCA_011763525.2 Mormyrus iriodes
GGGTGTGTGGGTGGGTGGGTGGGGGTGTGGGGGGGTGTGGGTGTGTGTGTGTGTGTGTGTGTGTGTGTGTGTGTGCGTGTGTGTGTGTGTGTGAGTGTGTGTGTGTGTGTGTGTGTGCACGCATGACTTACATGTGACACATCCCCGCTAGCCTGGGCTAGCCTGTCCCTGACAAGCCTCCTCTCCTCCTCACTCTTTCTCTCTCTGTCTCTCTCTTGCTCACTCTCTCTCTGTCTCTCTCCCCCCTTTCCCTCCTTCTCTTTCTCCCTCCCTCTCTCTTTCTCCCTCTTTCTCTCTCCCTCTCTTTCTCTATCTCTTCCCCCCTTTCTCTCCTTCTCTGCTTACTCTCTCTCCACTTTTGTCAGATCCACGACCTGCCAGATTATTACTTCCACACCCTGAAATTCCTGATGGGCCACCTGAAGACTGTGGCGGATCACTCGGAAAAGAACAAGGTCTGCGGAGTGTGACGTTCCACGGGCGGGCAAGCGGGCGCCTCGAGTCATGTGTGCCGTGCAGTAGGGAATGCCTATGCACACACACGCACACACACACACGCACGCAATTTGCTTTTATTGTTAAATACTGGAACATGGCTGTGGAACGTGGGAAGTAATCAGTTAATCAGCACAAGAGGTCTGTGCTGAGCACTGTAGCAGCAACATTGTTTACCATCACTCAAACATCATATTTGCATGGGGTCCCTGAGGTTTGGGGGCCCCTGTTGTTCACAGTCAGTCACTACACCAAATATTAAATAAACATTTTTTATTTAGCAGATACGGAATCAGCATGTTTTGATAACCAGCATGCTAGCTACTGTCTTCTGACTCTACTCACTAGCTATTTATTTCTGGGGCCCCAGAAGCAGCAACCCCTCAATATAGCAGAGACCAGGGGTACTAACCTACCTGTAGGTTCTTGATAGAAGGTGCCCTGCTCTTTTTAGAGTAAACTAAATAGTAATGTAATTAAAATTATTTAAATTATTTAAAGAGATCATCCCGCTTTAAGAAATTGCTTATGAAATGTGTCTTACTCACGTGGTCAATTTGACATGAGATCTGTAGATGGGTGTCGAAATCCCTCACGCCCCCCCCAACCCCCGCCGTTTTGTCATCTGCAGATGGAGCCCCGTAACCTAGCCCTGGTGTTTGGCCCCACCCTGGTGCGAACCTCCGAGGACAACATGACCGACATGGTGACCCACATGCCTGACCGATACAAGATAGTGGAAACTTTGATCCAGCACGTGAGTCCCGGGCAAAATTCTCATGCTCCCCGTGATCTGCACTGCCCCCTGCTGGTGCCCAGTGCATTTACATTCATTTACATTTACTCATCCAAATTAGTCAGTGTATAAAGTATGATGTTAGTGTGTATTATAACAGGTTATCAGACAAAACATCTCACCTACTTTTCCAAAGCTTTTTAAAATCTTGTGGAAATCTAATAATTTTCTAGATAATTTGTTTCATAGAAACTCACCAACTGAAGTCTTTTGTAAGCAGTAAAATTGTTTCATTTTGTGTGGCCAACAGTCACAGCTTTGGTGGTTTATTCATTTACCTATTAGCTTTAAATGCTCATGGTTGTGTGCAAGGGGAAACAACGTATATTAATCAAGCAAACGACAAACAGGGTGGACTAAAAGCAGAGGATGTGAATCCACCTAATGGGTTGTCCATTAACCTGAGGATAGAGTGCTCCACCAAGGCCCAGGCCACGGCTTGAGCTGCCCATGCTGTAATATTTTGACTGGTATTCTGCCACTGGAGACAGTGCAGTAGCGCCCCCTACAAATCCAGCTGCAGTTACTTCTGTAGCCATTGGCAGTGAGTTTCTCGGAGAAGCGAAGATGCTGTCTTTGCGGGAGAAGTGACGGAACTGGGGACAAGAATCTGACCGAGAAGTAGGAGGATTTTTGAAGGAACAGTGAAGCACACGATAAGCAGGACAGAGTAATGACTCCCAGCCTCTCTCTTCATCCTAGTTTGACTGGTTCTTCAGCGAGGACCTGGACAAGGATGAAAAGGTATCCGTCTTCCAGGCTTTCACAGGAAACCAGTCATGGAGGTTCTCAGAGTACATCTGGTGACCCCCCCCCACATCTGTACTAATGTAAACCCCCCCCCCCGGCAGACCCCAGTGGACAAGGAGGACCAACAGCCAGTCCCGAACATCGACCATCTGTTGTCCAACATCGGGAGAACGGGGCCGCTCGCGGAGGCCTCAGGTGAGATCTCGCCTCCCGCCACCTTCTCCTGCCCACAGCTACGCACACACTAAACATCCACCGTGTACACGGCGCTGTCCCGTTCCCATGGCGACCTCGGGACCCGCTCACAGAAGCGGTGCTTTAATTGAAAGCCGACGGCACGTCCGCGTGTTCCGCTTGGCTCCTTGCGGACTTAGATGTTCCCTGTGTGCCCGTTTCCCACGTTTCCGTCTCTTATACCTCTCTGCGTTTCTCTACTAGCTGAGCCGGTGGAGCACCCGTTGCGGTAGGACTTATCCTGGCATAGTGTCTTTGTGTCTGTGTCTGTGTCTGTGATCATTCCTGCCAAAGATCCATTTACCTCTCAGTCTCAATGGAAGGTTTGTGCCAGTAAACATTACCATGCCTCTGTTGCTGCCCAGTTAAATTAATTGATTAATGGATTAACCAAGATCTTTCTCTTTCTCTGTGAGCCCTACCTCATGGAATAAAGTCCCTGGCCCACACTAAACTCTCACTGATCATGATTGTTTACATGATTTCTCTATCTTTACTTCAGTTTAAACTCCTGAGCACTTGTGGGTGCGTGTGTGTGTGTGTGATTTCAGTTGTACTGGAGGGGTCCTTCAGTGGAACCTCATTAATAAATACAATCATTCCCATGGTGCCTCCTCTGCACTTTGGTGTTTGTCATAAACCAACATCCACGTGTCCTTTTCCGCCCATCCACGCTTGCATCTCACCTAAGGTCGATAAATACTCATGAACGCCCCATTACCCCGGCACCGGAAGCCCGCACCTACCACTATCTCTGCCTCCCGCCCCCACCCCAGCTTGCTCCTAATGCACCGATGTGGCATCATCACCGAGCGACTGCGATTCCTGTGCTGCCCTCCCCGCTCCCCCGAGACATGTGGCTGCCGTGTTGTTGTGTCAAGACCCACAGTCTAATGACAATCGCTGCAGGATGTCAGACTGTTCTGTTTAGACTGAGCCTGTGAGCAGGTTCTTCTCCCTGGAGGAGGGAAGAAGAGTGAGGTGGCCAGACACCACTGTTATTCCCTTAATAAGATGTCACTATATAATTACTCACATGCTCTATGGCACAATAAGCTGTTCAGTAATCTCATTCTATCAAGTGCCGCTTTTGAGAAAATGATATGTCGCTCTACATCTCACTCTAGCACACAACTGCTGACTGATGCCGTGCAGCCTGTCCTGTCCCCTTCATGTCCTTTGCAGCCCACCCTTCCCCGTAACGCAGAATCATAATTTACCCCCCCTGACCTCTCCTCTTATTACTTTTGCAGATTCAACCAACAGTGAATCAGCGAAGTCCAAGGTTGGTGAATTAAAAGGACACTTTCAGCACTTTTTGTATAAAGAGGCAAGAGTTAATTACATTCAAAGCCTACATCAAATACTGTGAAGTCAACCATGAGAGTGTGGCCCTTTGCAGTACTGTGGATTACTGAATGTGTCAGCATGCATTATGGGTAATGCTGTCATGGGTCGTCTTTCTATACAGTAAAATAAGTAAAACAGTAAGATATCAGTATAAATATTAAAAATTTATAATAAGAGATAACACCATATTATTAATGGTTTACACTAAACTAACTAAAGATAACAAAGAAAAGCATTCCGCAATACAAACATCGGTTACAGTGCATGTCAACAGAGCCGCTTATGCTGCCATTGTTAACTCATAATCTCTTACATTTTATCCAATGTCTGATTTAATACAGCAGTTACATTACAGTCCTACACAAAATAACAGTACCATACAATAAGCATTAGTGTGTGTATATAAAAGGCTTAAAGAAACTGTAAGAACTGTGTTACAATTTTCAAGAGTAACATTCAACTCTCAGGAAAGTTCTCTGGTTTTTATTGCTGGATATGAGAATGTACTGTAGACTGACAAAGATACAGAAAATGGCTGCTCTCTGTGTTAGCCTTGGGTTTTTAGGTGTTGTTGGGGTATGAGTCTGGTCTGCCACCTTCCTGGTTGACGATCTCCTCTACTACCCCAGGGCTCACGTGGGTCAAAGCGAGACCTGAATGCCAAGGACCTGCTCTCCATCATGTCCGCCGTCACACGCACACATAAGCGCAAGAAGCCCCCCAACAGCTGCCCCATTAGCAACAGCACAGACGAGGACTCGGAACACGAACTCATCAAGGCAAGCCACTGTGGCAGGCGAGAGGGGGGCGGGGCCGAGGACAAGGCCCCCAAGGCAGAGGGGGAGGAGGATGAGGAGGATGAGGAGGAGGAAGAGGAAGGAAGAGAGGCAACAGAGGAGGAGGAGGAGCCCTCGCGCCAGCTGGAGGAGGAGGTAGGGCAAGAGGGCGGGGCCCTGGAGCAGGAAGAGGAGGGAGAGACATGCAAGGTGCCGGCGTGGCACAGCCTGGAAGACGCACGCTCCATCGTGTCAGGCTACTCCACGCTGTCCACTTTGGGTCGCGGCCCCGCCTCTGAGGGGCGGGACGAAGAGGCGGATGACGAGCGTAGCGAGCTGGTCAGCGAGACGGACAATGAGAGTGGCTTTGCCTCGCGCTCCCTCACGCAGGAGAGGCCAGAGAAGCCACCATTGCCCCCACGTAGCTTCTTGTACACCCAGTACAAATCCTCCACCTTGCCCAACCCTACCCCCACTCCTGACCCCGCCCCCGCTGAGGCACTGTCTAAACCCAGCGAGAGGAGCGACAGCAGGGCTGAGTCGACCACTCCCTCTTCCTCCTCATCTTCCTCTGCCACACACAAGCTGAACCTCCGGCCGTCCTTCAACTCCCACAAGCTCATCCAGTGTGATACGCTGGCGCGCAAAAAGACGAGGGCGGAAAGAGCCAAGGGGCGGTCACTCAGCTCGGAGCTGGTGCTCGAGCCAGCCAATGAGGAGGAGAGGACAGACGAGGGGGAAGCTTCAATGGCACCAGCTGGACCTGGCAGCAGACGAGGGGGTGCCGGGCGGAGCCATACTCCACCCCCAGTGCTCAGTGCCAATCTGACATCCTTCTCACCAGCTGCCACAGGGTGGGGCTCACTGGCCGACCAGGTGCGGACACGCATTCTGGGGTCCGCCGATGACCTGCGGGGCGTTGGCCTGCGGAAGCCAGTGTCACCAGAGACGCGACGGCGGAGGTGGGCCTGGCGACGGCACACCGTGGTGGTCGGTCCTGGCGCGCATAGCACGGATCCTATACCTGTACAGGACCCAACCACGGCGGACGTCCCCAAGCCCGCCTCCGAGCCATCGGGTCACGCCCCCCCAGCGTCGGAACCAGCGAGACAGTCCGATCACATCACAACTGTCACACGACAGACGTCCCGGTTTCACCAGTATCTGTAGCGGGTTTCATCTGTCTGCTTGATGGGAGGGGAACTCAGGGCAACCCCTAGCTGGGCCACTAGGGATGACTGCCTATAGTAACAGTAACAGCTGGCAAATCATCACTTGGGGGGGGGATTTCAGCGACAGGCTTGGCTTTAAAGAATATAACTCAGCGGGTCATTCTATCCATTTCCACCGTCAGACAGGCCTCATCTGCAAGGCAGACACAGTGTTGCCAAAGATTTTTCTGACTGTACAAAACTGTGACTGATTATTGAGACAGCCGGGGTTGGGTGAATGGGGGGGGCAGGTGTAACCTGAGGGGCACAGAAACAGCAAGTGGCGACGCATCTATATGGATACGCACTTAGACAAAGAACAGGCCAACACTGACACAGGGACAAATACACACACTAACACCACACAGGCACTGTCGCAGTGGCGACAGACCAAGGTGTGTTTCTGTTCACCTTATTAATAACCACCCCTCCCCCCCATGACCTCAGCCGTAAACCTCATCCCCTAACACGTCCATCTGAAAATGCGCAAATGCATCAGTATACCTGTGCAAAAACCTGTATGGGTAGGAGTGTGTGTGCACGCATGTGTGTGTGTACATTAACGCGTGTGGAACTGTTTTGTAACATTTGTACAGAGCCTTGCTAAGTTAACCTTGTGTATATATTATATATAATACATTATATTATTTTTTCCATTGTTTACAACAGTGCATCCAGGTGCACAATCACTTCCTTTAAGATGTTACTTGAAATATTTCCCTTATTTTCTTTTTGTTTTATATGCAGTATATTATATATTTTTTGTATGGGAAAAAAGTACTTTTATTGTGATCTGAATAATCTGGGTGTTCCTGTGTAATACTAAAAAAAAAGCCTAAACTCAACAAAAAGACTTTTGTCTTTCTCTGTTGCTGAGTAACGAAAAAGAAATTCCTAAACTGATTTTAAAAAGGAAAAATTAAGCCAAGGTCATATACCTTAAATAAAAAAAATAACTTCCCAGCATTCCACTTGTTGGTACGACGAGCGGGGTTTGCTGAAGTTGTAGCTTGCATCTGATACAATGAATCGTGTTCAGCGCGATTCGACTGTTTCTCTCCGCCCGGGACCCTCTCGGTCCCAAGGGCCAAACTTCAAAATTTCATGGACCCTCCGGCGTCATTTTTGGAAAACCAACATACATCTACTTTCGCAGCGCTAAAGCTTTACTGGTATCAAACCCAGTTTCTGAAGAAGAAAACAGCATATATAATTTTATCTCATTACCCTGTTTTCAGCTGAAGGGTTTCTCAAAACAGTTACCAAGAATCAGTTCAATTCACCTTCCCCGAAAGTAATAAGCTTCCGCCCAAGAGGCTGAATTGCTAGTTTGCCATACATTTTCTCATGGAAACTAAAGCCGATTCAGGTAGCCTATAAGGGATAAATTGAAACAAACTATAACCTGGTTACTCCTCATGTCATTACAAAGGACATGTTGATTAAATATTAACACACGGTATGAAAAAGACCAAAACAATTTAGCCTATGCAAAATCGTGGCACTTTCTCATTGAAACGCTTCCCGGCGCCATCTGCCTCAGCGGCGCCTCCGTTGTCGTGTCTAACACCACCGATCCGTTACCGTTCAACCCGAAAGAACAATTGTTCTTAGAATTTGGTTTTAGAATTTGTTTTGAATGCCATCGCCTCCATAACGCTACAGCAGCAGTGGTCGTTTGTATTATTTTTCTTTTTTTTATTGTTTTTCCATTCATGCATTTCTTATACTGAAAGAACTTCGGCAAGAAGAGTGTCCCTTGTGCAGTGTGGTCCGGAAGCGCCATGTGTCCCCGCCACATTATTAAAAAAAACACCTGATGCTCCCAGCTCCAGTTGTTAACATCTAATTTGTGTCCTCCTAGTTAATGTGAATGAATCCGTTGCTTTGCTAATGCAGTCCTTTGGTGTGGCAGCTCTTAGAACAATGGACAATAGGATACTTTTAGTAACCGTCTCCCAGAAAAGCACCTACTGGTGACCATTGACCATTGTTCTCTACTGTTATTCTGTCGTTTTAGAGATAAGATTGTATTCATTCCAAAGGCAATTACTATGGCGTTTTAAAGGTTACAGTTGGTCTTATCCACCATTTTGATTTTGAATACTAACTAAAATAATTTCGAAGTAATATTCTTTCTGTTACTATAGACCGTGCATAGAAAAAAGTGATGCGTTGCCTAAAACATAGGCCATGCTTAATTGTATGCAAATGATTACATATTCAAATGTAGCATGGAACTGATTGTTTATGCTGTTATTGAACACCAGACATTTAGATGTGTTTTATTAAAACCGTGTACGTGTCACCTGTGTGTTATAAATTTTATATCATAGCTGTCAAAAAAACTAAATTTGCCATACAATGCATTGGGTTTGTAAGTGTTGAATGTAATATAACAACGGGCATGATTTGGCATTGATTATTTTGGGAATTCTTACTTTGTGGATCACTGTACAGGTGGATGCAACATTTATTACGTGACGACAGTTAAACCAGTACATTATTTTGTGATACAGTAGATCTACGAGTTCTTGTAACAGGCCAACCAAACGGGGCTCTGAAGTATTCGTCAGTTTTAATGTTTTATGCCATTGGAGATTATAATATGTTCCTGGGCTGTTTTCGTTTCGCCCTGTATGGCAAGGTAGTTAAAACTGCTGTGAAATGGTTTTTCCTGTCATTTCCCTGCCTTTAATACCTTAGAGGTGCCCTTAAAGTGCCTCGTTGTTACGCCTATCCCACACTCTTCCGGTCACAGAAAGTAATTCTCAACGTATTTACGGTCATCGTGTATTTCGCCACACATTTCAGAGTTTGAAGAATTCAGGGACTGATAAATAATGGAACATGTACAGAAATTGCATTTACCTCACTTTGAAGCACACCGAGACGAAGCAGACAGCTATGCAGTTTCTTCTCTCAAAAATGTATTTTATAAGAGTCTGTCAGGAAGAAATGTGCGTTGCGTTCGTTTTTTTGCAGGAAAGCATATAACAAGCCAAAGGTGACATACAAAAAATGTTGTCTCTGTGAATATTATGAAATATGTATTGTTATATAGTGCTAACTGTCCGTTTTCCAAAAAGAGCGTCGAACGTTATATAGGTCTTGTGTGAGATTTAGACCTAAATTCAAGAATAACAACTCGAATAATTTTGTGTTCATCGTATCTGAAATTGATAATGTATGCAACTTATGTGGTTTTAGTTTGACATGTTTGTACATATTGTCTCAAAACGTGTAACATATTATGTAAAGGACTTTTACATCATTGTTAGTGAATTACGTAATATCAAAATGTCCTAACTGACTGCATGATACAGGTCCATAATTCTTACATGGCTCGCTACTCTAAAATGCTAGCTATTGAACGGAAATATATGTTTTAAATAAAAAATGGTGGAAAAAAAACAATTAATCGGGTTTTATAGTTGTTTAAATGATGCATGATGCTTTGAGGTGAGTTTTGTCTTAAAGGCATTTTGGTGCCTTGCCACTGATCACTGATCATTCCTGTTCTAACTGGTGTGTTGCCAAAATTGGCTGTGCTAATTTGACACTGGCAGTGCTGGAAATCATACAATTTTAATGTAGTCTCCGGGACTCCCCCATGACGCAGACCAGGATATGTAGTTAGAAGATGGATGGATGGATGGAACAAGTTTAATATGTCAGTTTATCTGAGTGTCATTACTATTGCACATTTCTCTATACAGATGTAAGCGGTTTTGCATAACCAGTGTGAAACAGATCACCGCTATCAGTATTACTCGATTAAATCATATAATTTTTTCCACGGACAATATTTATTTTGTGATCGCACAAAAAATGTTTAATAATTTTTAGCAACGAAAGACACGTCATCGTGGGGTTTCCTCCGGGTACTCCGGTTTCCTCTCCGCTGTCCAAAACATGCTTACGGGAATTGTAGTTACCACATTGTCTGTAGGTGTGAATGGTGTGTGGGCGTGCCCTGCGATGGGTTGGTGCACAGTCCTGGGCTTGTTGTTCCCTGCCTTGCTCCCGTAGTTTCCGGGATAAGCTCCGGAGGTTAGCAACGAAATGGTGAACTGGATATTTGATGTAAAATATATTAAATAGAATCAGCCAGTAGGGGGCATAATGTAGAAGTCGATCAGTAACCTGGATTTCACAGTGAAAACTAAATGGAGCGTGTTGCTATGAAAGAGGTCGTATGTTCAAAATAAGTTATGTAATTGTGTGTCTAAGAAGTATAATATATGCTTTCAGATAATAGTCTAAATGTCTAAACGGTGACACACTGTAGTTCTTATATCTAATGAGCTATTTTATGGTAACATATCGAAGTCATCAGCTTTCTTGTACAATGGCGATTAAACAAATGCAATTCAGTGCAGATCGGCAGATGAACCTCAAGTTAACCTCAGTTTTCTAGACCACGATTTAACGTCATACTTCGTACACGTGAGAGACGGCGACTACATATCCCATAGTGCAACGCGAAACGTCCAGCTCCCGGGCGTCGCCGTCTACAGTACGTCAGTTCTTCAGACTGCTAGGAACTGCAGCTGTGAATACAGTTAAGCACTTTTCAAAATTACGGTTTCCACATGAAATGTTTTCATACACACAAAGTTTTTGGGTTTGTTCGTAGTTTACTGGGTGGTTAATTAAATATTTGATGTACTTTAACGGCTAACATCGTGAAACGTAAGCAAAACTCAATATTAGCATTATCTAGCGGTCAAGCTGCTATTGCTGCCATGAATGTGAAATATATAGTTTCAGTCAGTTGCTTGTGGCCCGTAACTGGAAAGGCAAAGTATAGCTTTTTGTGTATTTTTGTGACTGATACCTGCCATTTACAAATCATGAGTTATATGATAACATACTGTATATCTAGACAAATTTATTATCTTTGTATATGGGTGAAGGGCCTTGTGTCGTCAGTTTATCACCTTTTATACGCTATATTTTCTTTACTCGTTATTTGTTGGAGGATCAGTTTCTGTACCGTGGCACAACGAAAAGCACAGGGCTGTTTAGGCTGAATGAAAATTCATTTACCACGTTTTCGGTGCGGCGGTTTTAGCCCTGCGTACGTGGGGCGGGACATCTCAGGAAATTACGGGGATCGAAAGTGGGACAAGGCCTGAGTGTAATGCTTTCCGTGTGCTGGCAGATTATTTTTTTGGAAAATATTAACCACGAGCCTGGTACAAACTAATAGCAAATTACGGATCTCATTAAAAAAATCACTCGTTATTCATTTTTCTCAAATCGAGGCGGTTAAGTTCAGTCATTCGATATGACTTGTGCTCATCTTCCAAATAAAATTTGGTTCAATATTTAAAACTACTTGGTAATATTTAAAGGAATACTCTTTATCTGGCGAAAACGTGGTACGCAGCCTTGGGCGAAACGGTTTTGGTCTGCATATGTGTAGGAGTCGTCTGTGTGCTAAGACATGGTTCATAACGATTAGACAATCTGGTTTATGTTCTTCCACCATTTCATTTCCACATCAGTATATCATGTACCTGCGACTCAGATAACAATAAGTAAACGGGTCATAGAGACCCTTGAATTATACTGTGCCCCGTTGGTTGTGTTAGTACTTAAAAAAGCATTTAAACCTTCTATCTTGACAACAATCCTCAGGATGTTTTAGTTTCCAACACGCAGGAAATGAAACTAAAGGGGCGTCTCTTTATTGTAATGTTGAAGTGATCTTAATCCTAAAACATATGCTAATATACTGTGTTTCTGTGCATAGTTATCAGCTTAAATGTTTATGCCATCAGACCATAAACAGTTGCAGCATGTTAACCCAAATGTTTATTTCATGAAATCCTTAAATATTCATATAGGGATTAATTCCCTTGATTATTATTTTTTTTTTGCTTATTGCTAGTTACAACAGAACAGGAACAATTGTTTCTGCTCCAGTGGGGCATAAAATGAATTCCATTAGAATTTATATTAATCTGGAACTGATGTGTCCATACAGCTAATTTCATGTATGTCAGAAAATATATTTTGTACCCACCTTTTACTTGATTTTATAAAAATGTAAACAGTCTTTATGGGAGTCTGTTTAGCAGTCCTTCAATGGGTCAAGGAACTTTTGTTTCAGTTAACACAAACACATTTAAAACAGTTTGTTTCAAAGTCGCTCCGTCAGTAAAAATGGTCATGGCGCACAAAGCTCATATCATTTCGCTGTCGTCTCAGTCGATCCGAAGATCAGTCTGATGTAAAGCAGAGAGACGCAAACTACAAACACTAGCCTAAAACACTCAGAAACTTTAGTACTAAGTTGCTTCATATTCTGATTTGTCTCCTCATCTATCTCTCTTTATGAAATAATTATACTAAAATACTGCAGGTGGCAATTAACTTTCAAGACCCCAGTAATTTCCATGTAAATGTGTTGCATCGCCCATCTTTGCGATAAATCAGATACACCAAACTGGCTTCTCCTTCCGGGTACCAACTTTCCCCCACGATGATCACTTTATGATTCCACCCACTCCCCTCACATATGTTGCACAGAACGGTGCTCACTAAGGACATAGGTGCCACTGACATGAAGCTTCTTCTGACAGATAGGTTATGCATGGCAATCTTGCCGATCTACACCCCCACCCCCCCCCTGTTTTGTGCATCAGTGTGATGAGCCTGTACATGTGTATCAGTGGGGGCAGGGTCACGATAACAGCTGTCCTTCCTTCCTACATTCTTGCTGCAAGCGTAGCTTCTGCAACCAAACTGACTTGTTGCCACATGGCCTTTTGTGTACAAAACAAAAAAATCGAGGATATGAATAAGGCCTTTCATGAGTCACTTCATCAAAATAATTATAATTAACTTACACTGAACGATGTCAACAGGAAAAAATACACAGGGTGGCTTTTTTTTTTTTTTGCAGATTCCACCATGCTGTCCTGGTAGGCTGGTTCCACTATGTGATTCACAGCCGAGTGCCCGTAGGAAAGGAAAAGTTTCCAACCCAAAACATGTATTTGGACTTTTTGTTAAAATTATCAGCACTAGTACTCCAAGATTGACATTACATCCTGCATTTGATTTGTTTTGCCTTCTTGATTTATTTTTTGTCAAATTTTACTATAATATAGATGACCATTGTATGATATATAAGGTTAGTGGGTTTTAATTCTACATGCAAGAGCTACGTTTAAACTTCAGAACATGCTTAGCATGCTATATAACTGTAGCCATACTAGTTTGGCAGCCAAACTAGTAACGAAATGGTACTGGAGTCAAGAAGTCTCTCATGGTTGTTATGAAAAAAAGGTGAATCTGGTTCAATGACAATCCTACAATGAGATATTGCTGGTTCATATTTACTCCTTTAGGCATGTATAATCCTCCAAAAACAATAAACCAGAAAAA
The DNA here is from genome assembly GCA_011763525.2 of Mormyrus iriodes. NCBI lineage: Eukaryota > Metazoa > Chordata > Actinopteri > Osteoglossiformes > Mormyridae > Mormyrus > Mormyrus iriodes. Next base: position 585,656 of record JAAGVU020000114.1, read on the forward strand.
TGTCCCCAATAGATCTTGTCTTCAGGGATTCAAAAGTGTTTAAATGACATGGTGGTGGGTCCTTAATATCATCATGGCTTTTTCATGAACAGTAAAATGGATCGCACCCTGTAAATTACCACACTGCTAATCTGGAGTGAAGAGGATATCAGGATCAAGCAACATCATGGTTTGAGGGTAACCATTTCTATAGGGTAACCTGATATATACATTTATGAATCGTTTGCACAGTGTAGCACACAACTCACACACAAACACTGAACTGCGTGTGAACCTTGTATTAGAGGAATACATGCACTTTCATCATGTAATTTAGGCAAGATGTAAACCCCTTTTTAATATGGCCATCCAACCTAAATACCTGCATGGTTATCATAACAGTTAAGAACATAAGGCTGATACAGCAGGTGAAGTGACAGACTGCTATGACATATGAAGTGTGTGCAAATCAGCATTACAATGAACCTATCCTTGGCATAACTTAGCTTGCCAATTTAATTAGATGAACTTGTGTATATATTCTGTTAACTATCCCGTTAATAAACGCCAATAACGACACAAAACACCTCGATTGTATTTCTGTATTTACAAATTCAATAACAGATTTGTTTAGGGGAGATTTCTCCAAAAATTAAATTAGATGTGGACCAAATGCAAGCGATAAGTCCAAGAACCTTGGGGACTATATTTTTATACACACGACACCTTTGAAAAGAAAAAGAAACGACGAAACACGACTCTTTTCCCCATATAATCTCTTAAAAAATTGAATATATATGTATGTACACACACTGCTTATTGAAAAAGTCTCCGTTGTCTATTAAAAAAAAAGAACAAAGTATTGCAAATGGAGAAATTTGGACAGTCCAATTTATCAAACTGATTATATAAAACGCATCGCAAATTTAAAATACTTACATCATCAAAACTGAAAAACTCGCCTTATTTGTTTTTCCCCTCTCCACGGGCACGCGCCCCACTGCACCCCCGCTCACTCGGCGTGCACACTTTCGCTCCACTGCTGGTTCTGCTGCCGGAGCTCGCTATTCTGCGCCCTCAGTATCTCAAGTTCAACCTCCAGCTCCCTGACCCGCGATCGGTCGGGCAGGGAGACAGAGCTCTCCACCGCCACCTCCTCCGGGTTTTTCCCGGCACGTCGCAGCCGGTTGTTCTCTTCTTCCAAGCGGGACATGCACTTCTCCAGCTCCAGGTACTCCCGCACCAGCTCCTGCTTGGTCATGTTCTGGAGGCTCTCGACGTGGTATTTCTCATAAGTCTCCGAGAAGTCCCTTTGGAGGAATTCTCCCCCTACGTTGCCCGGCCTCCCGATGCCGTCACTGCCCCCACCGCTGCCGTCCTCCTCCTCCTCTTCCAGTTCAAAGAAGTCCTCCTCGCTAAAGGTGTCTTCCGAGCGACTCGCCCCCAAGAAGCGGCGGCCGGCCAGCTCGGTGTTGAGGTCCGGTTCCTCCCGGTCGTGCTCCTCCATTAGAAACTGCGTGGTGTTGTAAGGGGCGACCGGAAGACCCTTGGCGAACATCTCCGCTCGCACCCTGGATGCCCGTGCAGTCTCCCGCTCGTCTAGTTCCTTCTTCTCCTCCCACGACAACTTGAAGTAGGGCTTCCAGCGTCGCTTCTTCTTGGAGGGGCGCCGCCGGTGCTTCTTCTTCCCCATTCGTGCATCGGGTAAGGCCTGTGGCCGGGCTCCAGAAGACCCCGAGTTCATCCTCTTAACGTGCATGCCGCTCTCGCCTTGCACCTGACTGTGGGTCTCCTCGGTGGGTCCATCTCCGCTGTTGCCGTGCGCGACAAGTCCCCCCTCACCTGCCGTGTCGGCTTCGGGTTCCTGACAAGGTTTGGTCACCACGGGGCATTTAGGGTGCGTGTTTCCAGCCACCATGCCCGCGCACACCTCCTGCTGCCCACCTTGTCTGTTCCATAGATTCTCCGCGACCGTGCTGCCGCCGCTGCCGCCCTCGGTCTGCTGTCCATCGGCGCATCGCCCCCTATCGGCGCACTGTACCCCGCCGTTCTCATTGGCTACAGGATGCTCCAAAACTGTAGCGCTCCCACCTGAAGGGGTATGTGAAGTTTTCGACTGAGGAGTCTTCTGGTCCTCAGGTTCTGACATCCTGATGTTTGCAAAAAGAAATGGTGGGCAATTTACCCTTCCACTTTCTCTATAAAGTCCAGTACTCGGCTTTACCTAAAAAGTCCTTAAAATATCTTCCGTCTCTGCAAAGTGTTATTCTTGTTACATAAAATTAACATTTAGCTAATCTTCATGTAAGTTCGACGTAAAAAACCTACTTATTCTGAATGATCACATTTGTTAATATAAATGAGTCGTCAGAGCTACCGTAACTACCGTTAACTCTTTCAGTGCCGATCAAAATTGCTTCACTTTACTAACTTCAACGACGTCTCCACAACTGTATCCAAGTATACTACTACAAATACAAGAGCTCCTGTTTATATATGAACTCGGTCGACATCTGTGCGCATGCGACTCTTCTGGTGTCTAATTGTCCTTCGGGAATTGTAGTTTATGTGCGCCGTTGATAATATAGTAATGTCGTTCTAAAAACTACCTGGACCATAATTCTAAAAACTGCAACCAATATATAAGCCAATCACATTTCATGATATAGAACGAACAAGACCCGCCCATTTAGAAATGCTATTGGCTAAAAAGGTTGGTACTCTGTTGCTAAGCTTAAACTCTATTTCAATAGGCGTTTTTGACAATCAATCACACCTCCAGTTGCCCTATAAGAAAAGCAGGACTGGACATCTTCTTTGACGCTACCAAATGAAGATATAGGGGGGACGTGTTTATATTTTAAGTTAAATCTGTACACAAGAAAGCAAACGTTTATTTACATTATAATATAATCTAGGTATATGAACTTAAAAACTACAATAAATAAATTGAATTTACACGTTTTTGGAAGTGTCATTTGGTTCCAATTTTCTCGCGTATGCAGAATTTCCTCTTTTAGGACAAAGTACAGGGTTCCTCATGCATAAACTAGTTCTTTTTTTAATTGTATATGTTACAGGAATTAAAATCTAGGAACTGCGAAATGTGTAATTCATAGTTTTTGAGAAGTGGTTTGATTAATTTAGTATTAAACATTTTGAGTGTTAACATGGCATAAATCATGTCAACGCCAGTGCGGAGCGATATTGGTTGTCCGCCCTTTTCTCACTCGCTGAAAGGAAGCGCAATGAGATTGAAGGAGTCCTACCAAGAAACGTAAACAACTGTGAAATGGCCTAAGTGGCTGTATGAGTCTGGGCTTACGTGCTTATAAATGTTTGCCAGAAGAGTTATTGTGTAGTAATTTTAGCATTCATTAATGGACAATCTTACGCTTATATAATTGTCCATGATATTAATTAACGGTGGGTAAATGCTGTATGCTTCTCGACCCTTCTTCACGTAAGGGCTTGCCCAGTCGGCTGCCTATTTAACTGGGCATTTTGTAAAATTAGAGGCTAGGCCACTGTTTAAAACGCTCAGATATATCACTGTGCTCGGTATTACCCGGATTCGTGTGCAACACCTCTTAGGTATTCAAACGAGAAAATTACGTGGGTAGTGTCCTTGTAAACAATGGCCAGCTGCCAGCTAGCGTCCCCAAAGCGCAAGGAATTCACACAACCTACCAAGCCAGTTTGGCGTATGGCGTAATATTGTTTATTATTATTATATATTTCTCAGCAATATATTAGTATGCATATGCCCAGGCACGCGCTTTCTCGATCGTGCAGCTTTGACGGAGCGTGATCAGTTTTGCTAGGGAGATTCTGGGCGATAAATGGGCTAGCTAGTTAGCCATAATAAAAACAAAATGCACAAACGGTGCATTCACTTGGTGATGTTAAATGTCAGACTTTAGACAAAGCGGCCACGAAGCCAAGCTTCACCGCCTGGCCGTGGCAAGTAAAGAAGTGAGGTAGTTGTCATCATATTTATGGGAGGTTTTTGTTCCTCTTGGGGCGGGGGGTTTTACGTGCAGAACCGAACCCGGTTCTCTGACCCACCCCCCAGGCGGCCTATTGTGCTGGTCGGGCGGGGACTTGTTCGCAAACTTGGGGCGGCGGCGTTGGCCAGCGCGCGTGGGGTTAACCTCTCACTGGCCGGAGGCGAGCTGTCGGCCAGCGTTGGCGGTGTACTGGGCAATTTCTGCAGACTGTTTAATAGATAAATATTTCAGGACCATAAAATGTGTCCGTGCACAAATGTATTAGAGTCACCGACAATCTACTATATAGTCATTCCGTTATTTTCATACTTTATCGGGGGAGTGTTTGACATGAAGCGCGTGAGAGGCCTTGTGAAGTCCTGCGTGGTTATAAGCACGTGATCCCGGCACGCTGGCGAATCTGCCATTGGGGTATATACCTTATCATTATGTTAGATTGCCATCGTAAACGTTTTAGTTAGTCGTAACCTTGTAAGGGGGGTAATAAACGCGATGAGTGAACATGGGCAATGACACAAACCTTGGCCTATTAGATGCCTATTTTTCCCCTCTCTGTGCAAGCGACGAGACGCTAAACTTGATTTGATTAGTGGCTTTTCACTTTCAAGCAGATGGATGCTTGTCTGACTGGTGCCAACTGCTTGAAATAAGCATTTGGGGATTTGACTGCCATTTAAACAAATGAAAAGTGCCAAGGATGGGGTGTTCGTTATTTAGTGTGATAATACATAGTTTTTTTTCTGATTGCCGTATTCATACAAAAGTGAAACAAAAAAATGTCATTTGATATAAGTGTGTTAATAGTGGTATAGAAATAGAATGATGCAAAGGATGATGGGAACTGACAAGGGTTTTCATATTTTCACCGGAGTGGGCAGGGTTTTGTGAAATGCTCACTGGCGACAGAGGCACGTGACGTTGCTTATTAACATTCCAGTTATACAGCTGGTTAAAGTTGTATCTGGCTGTTTGCTGAACATGTCACCCATGAGAACAATGGACAGAAGATGGCATTGTCTTTTGGTTAAGTGCAAATGAAATGATAATACAGCATTCAGTCTTGCGCCACCACAAGATCTGTTCTTACACAATTGCTTCTGTTAACTTTCATGTAATTGCAGGGAGAATGTACCTCACAGACCAGCATAGAGTATGGGGAATTACAGTTTTCATAATGGACAAGGTGTGTCTTTCTTGCTTTCCAAACAGCTGTTTCTCCCCTCTTACACAGCAGTAACACAACTCTTTGAGACATCCCTTTGTTGTATCATGCTCGAAGGTTTGATATTTTCCCTTTTCTTTTATTATGGAAATATTATTTCAGGGAAATCCTTTTTTTGAAAGTGCTTGCCCAACAGTAACACACATCCAGCCATTTTCTAACTGCTTATACTGGTCATGGTCGCAGGGCAGCTTGGAGCCTGTCCCAGGCAGCATAGGGCACAAGGCTGGAGCACACTCTGAATGGGATGCCAGTCCATCACAGGGCACACACACTAACTTAGAGGAACCAATTAGCCTAACTGCATGTCTTTGAACTGCAAAACCTGCAAACTCCACACGTAACATGGGGCTGGCATTGAAGCCCTTACCTCTGGAAATGTGTAGCATCAGTGTTAACAAACTGTGCCACCTTGTATTTGTAACATAATCAGGAAAAACGGCAAATAACCTCCTTCTGATGCATATTACTGGAGGAATTAGACTTAAAATAGTTTTGTATTAAGTGTATAGCTTTCTAAACCATATAGGACTTAGGGGATAGTTCTGTATAGACTGGATACCCTTTGCAGAATAGCCAAATACACCCCAAGCAGGTAACTTGTAGAAGAGAAGTGCTCCTGAAAAAACTGTGTTTGCACGGCTGGAGAGCTGCTTGTGGTAGTGAAACGTTCTACGTCTGGTGCAAGTCATGGGACATTTCCCCTGTCATGCACAGTAAGTGAACAAATGTTATTCGTAGTTCTGGGTGTTCATTGGTAGTCCTTAAAAATTGGCTAGTGCATGTGATTTCTCTATTTGTTGTAATAAGCCCTGTGATCAGATGAAATGGGGACATGACGTCACTTGCCGCAGAAGCATGAAATCCATTTTGTAAAGTCAGGTTAGACGCAAATCATACTTCCTTCCATTTCATGTTTTATATTAGACAAACACGAGGACGACAGAATATGACGCATGGTTCCAAAGGCTGTACAGTCTCTCTCAGTTCAGGAAAGGCTGCTCAGTCTAACTGATATCTCTGGCGAACCTGTGAGCTTAATCAGGGGTTTTCCACAGTGTGACTAGTTTGATGAAACTCGAAGGGAGCGACAAGGAACTTTTTTGCTTTTGTTAACTGCAGAAAACCACTTACAGCATTATCCATTATTTCCTTTGAGGAAATTTCTTGGTACGAGTCCTTGGTCTATCCTTGGGGAACTAGATATGGGTAGGTCCAGATGCCTAAACAATACTGCCGCCTTTGGAGTTTGGCTAAGAAGGATTAGGGTACATAGGGTAATCTTATGTTCTGGATCTAGAACAAAGGCCAGTGGCTGCTGTATACGATGTCAGAGTCCCATGTAGTCTTATATTGTACGAAACAATGCTTATAGCAAATGATTACAAAGCATTACTCATTCCTCATTGCAACAGAGGAGCAAGTATGCATGCCAGCTATAAGAATCTGCTGCAAGTTTGGTGTCACAACCGTCACAATTTTGCAGCTTTTTGATTCCTACTATTGTGGACTCCTGCTCTGCACTCCCAGTGACCTCATTCTGCAAGCTGATTGCCTCCATCTTTTGAAACTCCGTATCCTTAGTATGTATATCAGACACTGGGGTGACCATCACCATGACTGTAGATTGCAGTTGGGTATTGAGAATTGATTGCTACATCATATGTCCTGTTGCGATACCATGGCCCACAGTATCCACACAAAATGCAAGTCTTTGGCTATAAAATTTTTATTTCTGGTGCAACCTCGTTTTTTATTACGGTAAAGAAACACTGAGATCGGGCCATTGCTCGAGTTGATTTTTCCACTGTACTATTGGCTCAAAGAAGGGAAATCTCTTCTTTCTTGGGAAGCTGCATGGTTTTGGGAAGCAGAGAATATACACACATGTTGAAGGAGCTTTTCAAGAGACTTGTAACACATTTAAAACTAGCAGGAATAATCTCAAACAGGAAGAAAAGGGGTTACTTATTTTTGTGGGGGAATTTCTGACTCTCTGACCCATGTTTACATTCTCCTGAGTATCGAGGCAGAAATTGCACTATAGCTTGTTACCGGCACCAATGGCACAGTGATTCCAGCAGAGAGGCGGGAACAGGAGACACAACCAACACATATTAGCGACAGCACAGTCGGTAAACATGGAGAGAGTGGCGTTATTTCTTTTGCCTTTGGCATTTTTATTTATTTTTTATCTTTCTTGGAATAAGCTGTGTAAGAAAAAATTGTTGCAATTAACAACGCTTAATTACCCCGTATTGTGTGAGGTAGCAAGTGGAGTTTGGGCAATCTTTTCCATGATGGAAATATGTGTTTCCATGGTGATTGGTCATTAGCTCCACATCCACAGCAACCTCAATTAGTCAAATGCAGTTGGCTCCGATTGGACTAATTTACTTGATAGGGTTGTTTAAGTCATCGGGTCAAATGAATAGGTTCTGGGTGGGACGGTGACTCAGGAAGTACTGCTGGTACCCCATATTGGCGTGTGTGTCCCTCCCTTACTCCCTCCCTCCTCTGCAGTCAAAAGATATGCAGTTAGGCTAATTGTTGCCTCTGAATTGTACATGGAGTTGCAGCTTGAGATAGGCTTTAGAATGTGGCCCCCACCCCCATGACCATGTACAGAGTAAGAGGCTGGAAGGTGGATACGTTCCAGGCAACTGCAATGTTCTGGGTTCATGAGTTGTGTGATGTGGGGTGTCTTTAAAACATCATTTGAGGCACCATTTCATGTTCTTAAAAAGGTGGTTGAAGAAACAAAACAAAAAGTGTGTTCTTGCTAACAAAGGCGCAGAAACGCCGAAGGGGAGTTTACAGAAGATAAGGACAACCTCTGTTCTCATTTCACGGAAGTAGCCTATTATGTTATTGAACCAAGCAGGGCAAAGATTTTAACATAAAACCTTTAAGCGATGGCAGCTTTGAGTTTGGTGTAGCTGTCTTCACAATGGCATTCCATGTTGTGTACAAAGCCCCAACAAGTCTCAGTCATGTAAACATTTAATGTGATCACGTCATTAAAAAGGCCACATTGATTTTTCACATTCAGGGGATCATCTCACCACTACAGTCTCCTATGATCAGGGCCGGAGCATGGTCCTGTGAGGCCCCTGGGCACCTGCCTTTGGGATGCCCCCCCCCCCCACCCTCCTAGGGAGGGGAATAGGGGACATAAAGGTACAGTGTACGTAAAATGTAAAAGGTCTGGATTCTGCTTCATTACCAAGGCTTTAGTTAGGCTTTAGCTAGCTGCTATGTTGCGACGAGTCAGGTCTAGAACTAGCGATCTTTGTCTGACGAGTTACCGAGCTGGCATTTTTGGTGGTTATCTAAATGCATGTTTTGGATTAACAATAAAACTGTTGCAACACAGCGTGTAAATATTGCCGTATGTGCAATGCTTAGCACTAATAACTGGGATCAGAGGTGCTGTAAAGGGGGGAAAAGTAAGGAGTGACAGGGGCACTACAAAATTTGGAACATAACTGTATTTGTGTATTTGGGGGGCCCAAAATCTCTAGTAACGCCCCTGACTGGGATAATGACCACAACAACAAAGCTAGCTAGCTAATGCTACATCAACATGGACATACATAGCGTTTAGCTTGCACTATAAATGTTGAGACTTGCGTCCACTAGTGCTCCGAGGCCCCCTCCAGCCCTCAGCCCCAGGGCCCTGGCCCCAACAGCCTGGTTCATAATCCAGCTGCCATGCATAAAATTACAGTGTAGATAATACTTAAACATTATAGCAAGAAATGTTAAGGCGGCTGGTATTGCCCTGTACGGCATTAAAGGTCTTGTTCAGTTCTGTCTGAACCTTCAACTTCATTGATTAATGGGGCGGGTGGTGATACAGGACAGTTATGTTGTTGCTCCAACTTGATTTATTGATCGTCGTCCTTGTTGTCAGTATACCTTCACTGACTCCTCATCCCCTGCTACTGCTAAGCTTGCGCAACCCTGTCAGTCAGCTGGTAATTCCCTTCGGCTTTCAACACGCGCATACACACTAATGAGTACATTTTGGCAGCATTCTTGGAAGCTGCTGCTCTCTTTTCCCCCCCCAGGGCCAAGTCTTCTGTGTTTTGCTGAACCAAGGAGGTCACCTCTAGAATAACCAACTGGCAACCCTCCATAACATCGTTACACCCCAATAGCAAATGCAGTGTTTGGTTCTGCCACCTGGAACATATATGGATAGAAAGTTTCTTAACTAAATAACATAACAGCAATTCTGCAAACTGAGCCTAGGATTATAATTGCAACACTGACCAATACTTTTTACCTGCATTTAATTCTGATACAAAACACATATTCTTAAAAATATTACACCTATTTACCCTCTAAACATGACTTCCAGTCCTAGTTGGGTAAACCATATAACATTCTCTCTTTGCCTGGTTGTAAACCTCACTGAGTGTGAAGTACTGCTTTGCGGAAATGGCTTGTATTGTTGTTTAATGCAATCAGGCATTTAATACAGCCAAGCACTAAATCTCTGCACGTTAGTGCAGAATCCCCATATTATATAACTAAGGTCAGACAGACCCATAAGACACATGAACATTATGCAGTAATACTTGTCTTTCCGAAGCCTTGATTTGCATGACGCTGAAGGTTTTAGGACAAATTCCTCCCACGCCACTCCATTAACAAACATTCTGTGTGGGCACATCAGCCACAAAGGGCTGGCACCACAGCAAACCGTTTACCATGGGGTGATGGGACGGGCAGCCATTTTAGGAGTGGCCAATAGCAGTAAGTGTTTCTCCTCAGGAGCAGCCTGGCCTGGGTGCATTCGTGGTTGCTACTGCTGTAAGGCAGGCAGTTTCCAGGATCTTCCCTAGAGGTCTACACCCCTCTTGGGTTCCAGCTGAGCTCTCTTTTTCCTAATTGGCCTCCTTATGCTATTAGAAGCACTGATGAAGCCGTCGTTCCACGGCCCTGTCATCACAATAGACGTCTAGGTAAGTTTTACTAGGTTTGTATGGATGCTGTAAAGGAATCATGCCTTAGGATTTGGCTTCAGTATCAAATCAGCTTTATTTATGAAGCCTATTTTGAAACAGTAGTCGCTGACCAAAGTGCTGTACAGTAACATGTTCTTTTTTTGTACCATTGTTTCACCACATATTCGCAATTGTATTTTGGCTTTAAAGCGCATGAGAAGCAGCTCTGTAAGTCTCTGAATGCGTGTTTGTTTTGCTCTAGTCAGAGATAACAGCTTCCAAACATCCAGGAAACCTGCTTCCACATCCCACCGCTGGCCAGTACAAGCAGGGTGTTGCAGAGCTGAAATGGCTGAAGCCCGGTTATAAAATTATATTATATATATATATATATATATATATATATATATCTCTCAACTGTTAACTCTGTGATTAAATCTTCATCAACAGTGTAGGGGGGAGTACACGTCCCCTCTCAGTTAATACACCCCTGATATTCAGTAGAAGTAATCTTTCTGAAATCAGTCCCAGAAACCATTAAATGATGTTAGTATTGTCGTAGCATTAGGAATATACTACAGATGCAGGCTACAAACGACCTGTTTGATGTCAGATAAAGAGGCCTTTAACGTAAAAGACAATTAATTGGATTTTTTTTTTTTTTTTGCGATTTTCATTGATACTGAATCCTCGCCTTTATAAGCACCTAGGCTGCTTGCCCGCACTGCTCAGTTTAGCTTAATGTGTCTCAGGCCTTGACCGATCCACGGCAGTCTGAAATCCACGTGTTGGTGGAATAGCGCTCTCACTGAAAGCACACTATAGATCGCGTTAAGTAGCTAACATGAATCAATTATTACATGCAATACTTTTAAGTAATCTCTGATTTCCTTGATGTTTCCTTAATACTGCGGTCTACCGAAACGGTAGCTCAGTAGTATCCCGCTGACGTCATGTTTCAATCGGCACTGAAACACATAAAAGTAGTCAGCCGGCGTAGATTTCACCTTAAGTACCCACTTAAATACCCAAAACACCCGCTCATCCATTCATTATCTAATAACCTGAAAAAGGTCAAATAGAGAATAGTGAATTGTTTGCCTTTTATAGCTATTTCAGATAGACTACTATATACTTTATTGTTAAAAGATCTGGATTCTTGCTAGAAAGTGACCGGTTTTAATTTTATGAGATTACTTAATTGTTAGTCATTTAATAGGACAATTACTTATGCTACTCTGATCAGTGGTATATTTATAATACACTGCCTGGCCAAAACAAGTCACCGTTTGAATTTAAATCAGCAAGTACTTAAAAGCCAATGATTGGATCATTATTACAGCTCAGTAACATTATGCAGCAATAAAGTGAAGTCAGCTGAGTACCTGAATCTACTGAATGGCCAGGTTGTACCATCAACGGATTTTTTCTTTCCTAATGGAATAGACATATTCCAGGACTATAATGCCAAGATTAATCGAGCTCGATTTCTCAGTGGTTCAGGGAGCAAGAGGAATCATTTTCACACATGAATTGGCCGTCGCCAAGACTTGACCTTAACCTCATTTTAAGTCTTTGAGTTGTGCTGAAGAGGACGTTACGGAGTGGTTCAACTCACCTGTCATCAGTACAAGATCGCAACAAGAAATTAATACAAATCTGGATGAAAATAAATAATGAGATACTGCATAAGCACGTGGAAACAATGCCATGACGAACGTGCACCATGATCCAAGTTAAAGTCCAACGAAATATTAAAGTGTGCGGCGTTTATTTTTCGTCCAGGCAGTGCATCAGTGCCGTAATCTAAAATCTTAATAACGGGACTGACACACTTACGACACTTTAATACATTTATGTCCACTAGGTGACGCTAAGACTCAAATTTTGAGTCAGGATTGGGGCATCGGATTTTCTCAAGGGCTCGCTACGGACTCTGAGATGTCTATGAATAGAGAAGAAATGGCTATTCCCTCTGTTTTAGTCCGTTAGTTATAAGAACTAGTTTAAATATCAGTGTTGCAAGTTGAGAGCTATAATTATATACACTGTAATTAACACTAAACGTGTGTGTGTTTTTTTTACTTTCCTCAGTCTCTATTTTAAATGTGTCACAACGCTAAACATCGTATAAGAACCGGTGAGTGTAAGATTAACTAGAAAACCTCTTGAGTTTGCACAATATAATCTTGCACTGATATATTTCAAGCCACATGTCTTTTGTATATATCAATATTCATATTCATTTTCTGCTCGTACTGCAACGGCATAACTTATAGCAATACAACTGTGGGCGAAAGTATATATATATGTTTCGGATTTTGTGTGTTATTTCTATTTTTTGCAAAGTAAACATTCGTGGTTTCTCTGGTTCGGTCACGGTGACACATTTGCCAAGACAGGCAAACCTGTAACATTAAGTGATTCACTCGAAATGCATACCACGCTGTAGCATGCATCAGGGTTTAATTATATCTCTTTAGCTCCCTTCTCGTTTCCCGACAAGTCGATTACAAGAAGCGTTTGGAGCCGCGTTAAGGGAGGGACCAGTATTATGTTGGGATTAGTGGGCAGTCTCCGTTTTTTTTCCCTGCACTTAAGAAGCGAATCTTATGTGGCGCAACTAGTCAACTCGTAAAACTAGCGCGATTCAGCCCTACCCAGAACTTAACAGGAATGTCTGCGAACACAGGACAACAGCAGGCATAAGGAAAAGATCAATCTGTACCTTTTAAACAATAGCAATACCTTGTAGGTGCATCATGTTGGGCCGGAATAAGAAGACAGACCTTGCGCACAATGAAGTCAGCCCCGATATGAAATCGCATGATCCACTAAGAAAGTTAGGTAAGGCATTACATGCAAAGTTTGGTTATTTCCACTCCCGGTTCGAAGTTATGGGGGGGACTGAAAACCATACTGTGTGCGATAATAAATACATCTGCTTTTCCAGCTTGCGTATGGATTTTACGATCTGGCAAAAACTATTAACCATGCAGGAATTACAAAAAAAAAGAACACAAAGATCGCGGGAATTGTCCCAGTCTTTTCGCCTTGTTCCTGTCAGGTTTTTACACTTAGGCCACTGTCGTTTTTCGGGGTTGCCAGCTGTTGTTTCGAAATCATGCTTTTGTCATTACTCGTTGTTAAACCCTAAACGGTTTAATGTGTATAATGATCAAATACTGAAAAAAGCAGCCTTGGAAGTAGTAATAATTATATATCTAAAAAAACACCGGTGCCGTTCTTTCGTTTGTAGTTGTCTTATAATCGCATAATATTCCGCTTAAATGAAATAAGAAAGGAGGCTATTTAAATAAATTAAATTCAGCATCGTACGACACTAATATTTCAGGGCACAGTAGGGTTGCAGGTTCGGTCAGTGCGCAGTTTGCATCCTCACCGCTCCACGTGTCTTTACATGGTACATTTAGGTAACTGTGGCCCCAATCCGATCATTTAAATGAGAATAACATTAAGTCCCTAAAATGTTGTTCGCATCGTTTACATTTAAGCGGCATGTTTTGGCATACTGTATAAACTTAATCGCTGGCAGCAAATGCATTATGTGAATTGATTTTCTGTATTTATCATGTGTAAGCTATCATGTGTATCATCCGTGACCTTAGAGAGGGTGACAGCGCGTGGGGATTAATGCAAACCCGCTGTCATGTGCTGCTGATGTGTGATGATCCACTGTCCAATTTAGCCTAATTCATCCTTCATTGTAAAGGACGGAGGAGTGTGATAGCATCTGCTCAGGCTGATGGTCTTAAGGCTAAATGATCTGCTTCGGGGTTTCATTTCGCCCGCTGTCTGTAATGGTACTGCGGTGCTGCATATGCGGTCCTGATGTCTCTTAAAAAGGCCATTGTCTGTCTCCGTGTTTAAAGTACGTCACCGAGGAACATAATTAACAATCAGCATCGACAGTAAATATGGGATCGTTTAATGTTCAGAATGGAAGACTTTCAGGGTCCAAGCCGTCACCTCCCGCCAAATTTAATGACTTAGATGCGGTGCCGAGTATCGGTATCGGTATCGGTTTTGGTATTGGAATACCAGCCTTGATATCAGATCAAAAAAAATGAGTGCTATTGCCCATTCCTAATTAACTTGATGCCCCACCAATGTGAGCAGAACGGATCCCCTTTTATTGAGTGCATGAATTTGAATTCTAAATGAGGAGGTAAAGGTATAAAACCAAGTCTTTATCACACATGATGTCTTTACGAAAAAGAAGAGCCTATGTGAAGTCGGATTCAAAACCATTTTCACCCTTGACCCAATATAATATTTATTAGATGGCAGTTGGCATTCACATCAGGTGTCTCCTTAGAGCTTGGTAAAAATTCATAATTCATAACAGTTTCCCTTATTTGTTTTAACGCGCATGAAATACGTATGAAATATGTAACTACTAAGTATACCAGTGAGAGATCTGATAAGAACAGTTACATGCCAGTCCCACCCGGAGCATAGGTTAACAGTTATTTGTACCCATAGCAAAGGCACCTTAGTAAGTTTCCTATCACCAAAGTAAACTAACCAGAAAGACGAAAGACAAAGATACCAACTGGAAAGGGAGGCTGTTTATGGGACCAGCAGAATTTGTTTTCTAAGGATTTCTTTGTTCTTCATTGTCTGTGGTTACATTTAAAATAGAGACTGAGTAAGGTAAAGCATTGATATAAAAGTACCAAATTATCAAAGACACGAGTAAATGTAAATTCATTTGAAATTCTCCAACATTATTAAGACCCATAAGATCCTCCACAGAACCATTACTTTAGAGCTGGGGGAGATAAATGACTGCTGGGCCACGCATCAGACTGTATCTGTAAGGCTCAGTTACAGAATTCTGAAGCAGTCCATTGATTTTGTATGACTCTCTGAAGGATCCCTATTACAGTGATGAGAGATGCTGTGTTTTCATGAATCATCCTGGGTTCTTCCCTGCCTTGCGCCCATAGGCTCTAGGATAGCCTCTGGACCCCCCCACGAGCCTGAATAGGACAAGCATGGATGGATAGCATCACCCTCTCCCAGCGCCCTCACATAATCCCGTGGCCCACTTGACATTTGAAAGCTGGAGTCGAACCTGTAGGCAGCTATAGTGGTGTTACACGTCTTCGATCGGTTTTTCATTAGAGGAGTGGCTGTAGAGAAAACAATACCTTACATACTCCAAGGTCGGGTGTGACCACAAGCACTCAGGCCGGAAGCAGCTGAGATCAGAAACGGCCGACTGGTTTTTCAGTTCTTCGGGCTTGTAATTTTCGGAAACACGTAGAATATGGCTGGTAAGGAGGGAAAACAAAAGCCAGGTGTTGCAGGCCTACAAAACAAACTGGGATAAAAGCATTTCATGTGATGACTGCGACCTCCGTCTCCCCATGACTCAATTTCAGCTGACCCAGCGAGGAGAGCGAGTCCTGTTGTGGCTCTTGTGACTGAGTGTAGGGACGGTGACTGGATGCGGGGGCAGCGGGGCCAGGTCATGAGTATGATAGGCAGAACGCCTTTTGCCCACACATCTCTTATTTCCCACATTCCAGAGAATGAAATTCTGGTATTTCTTTGATTTAAAACCACTTTCCCTGAAGTTTGCTTTGCCTCTGTTGAATGCTTTCTCGTTAATATTCTTTTAGTCCCCATATTCTGATAAACAGTAAAAACTTTCTTTGGTTTGTCAGAAAGATTTTTGTCTTGGAACGCTGTCTCTGTGTCTTTGTTTATATCGGTGTTGGCTTTGTACCATATTGGGCCCATTTCCCCAGATTTTTATGCATTTATGGTACGTCTGATCCAGAGTCTTCTATGAAAATTGATAGCAGCTTTCTTCATAACTTCAAAACAGAAATATTTGACTAAAATACATTGAATAAGAAACTATAAGTATCACCCAGGGACATACATATTTTAAGTACTGCTAATTTTTAATAGTGCAGTATTGGAATCCATGTGAATGGTCATTGTTTAGACTGGTTGTTTTAGCTTGCTATTTAAAAGGTTTGCATTAAAACCTGTTTTTAAATTTTCTTGATCTGCTTCTTTATGATTTGCTCTTCAGTTTGTCAATAAGCTGCGGGAAAGGACCGGCTTCTCCAGTTTCCCCAGTTAATGGTTTCTTTGAAATCTATAATGGATGTCACATAAACACGTTAAAAAAAAAAGTTTGACTGTATAATTCAAAAGTGGATCACGGTAATAGTCCTTTTGATCTCACAGAAGTTAAAAGGCTTTGTGTCTCCAGACTTGTGACATTTTCTTTTAGAAGTTTTCTCGGTTGCTTTGGCACATTTCATGAACGATACTTAACATTTTCAAGACTATTGCAGAGCTCTACATCACAGTATGTAAAATTCACTGACGAGAAAACGCTCACGTGCTTATGCAACTTCTTCAGATCTCAAGACACAATGCAATAGAAAACAAAAAATAACACGGCACAATATAGCACAAAAACAGCAAGATGATAATACAAGAACAGCAAAACAACAACAAATCGTGTACTGTGGGAACGTGGTATGGATGCAATTTATGGAATATATTTCTAAATAATCCTGAAAGCTTCAGTTTTGCATGTGGTAGCTAACACGGTGATCACTTACTTATATAGTTTGGGATGTACAATGATTACAGTGGGAAACTACATAATCTATTTTGACCAATAAGACTAAAGCAACTGAAAATTGTGCCCAGATGATGACAGTTGTAAAAAACCATTTGCATGTATGCACTAAAACATTTGGAAATTTGTGTGAAGCACTGAGAAATGATGTTCTGCTGTGCAGAAGTGGCATTATGGTGTGGCGATTACACTTGTTGTTTTGTAAATGTTAATTATCATTTGAGAAGTGTCAATTACGTTTCGATACCTATCGCCGTTCTGAGGGCAGAAAGGAAAATGACTGGTTCAGAAAGATAACCAATCAGATTGTAGAGGAGGTGGGTCCAAGACATCTAATTGAAATTACATATGTTACAAATTTCATGAAGTGTATCGAATCGTGAGCTGAGTGCATCATTACACCCCTATCAACCAGGAACCCTGGAGGAGATGCGGTTAAGGGCCTTGCTCAAAGACCCAATGGTGATTTGATTACTCCACTGGCCTCAGGATTCAAACCCACCACATTTCAGGGAACTAATCCTTAACCACTAAGCTGCACACCACCAATTTTCTAACATTCAGTTAGTCTGACAAGCAGTCTGCCACATTGTCATCCGTCTGTTTACTTAAAAATGTCCCACTCTGTTTTTTTTGTGCATGTCGTTAGCAATTAACAATTTTTCACACACAGCTGTTGACCTAATTCGTTGACGTGTTTTCACAGTGATGCTGTGAGGCTGCTTTTAGCCAGCAGCTAGGGTCGATGCACATTACTAAACATTTTGCTGCATCCTTGAGGAGCCCAGGTATTAGTTGCATGCAGCACAGTGTTTGGATACGTTTATACGCCCTGCCCCATCCCTATTTTTTGCTGTCACTGGTTGCTTTCATTGCCCCGGCCGTAAAATGACATTTCTGTCTATAGAAATGTTTGGAACTGGTGGGTGCTTTGTCATTTTAATCAAGATCTGCAGAGAAACAGCGTGCCTGTGGTTTGGCTCGCATAGCAGAGATAGCTGATTGTCTGGATTTGATTTTCAGCGCTGCTGGACCCAGCGTGAGCACACACAAATTGAGGCAGACTCCAGATTTGATGCCGTTGGGAATACGCAGAGTTTGCGGTAGTTATGATTAGCCGTGAACCTATTAATAAGTGCAATTATGCCTCAGAAGAAAAATCTACTTTGTTCTACCTAAAAGCGGCAGGTAACATAACAGCTGGAGGGAGCTTTCAGTAATTATTAGAAGAGTAGAAGATAAGAGGGAGGCTTTTTCAGGAGCTACCTGGTATTTGCAGTCCGATGATGAGACGAGTGTACAGATCCACACGTCCAGATTCTCCTTATATATGCGGCTGCTGAAAGTGATAATGTTTCATTCTGGTGAAAGTAAAAAGAGCTGAAAGGAGCCTGTTCTTATTAGACCTTCATGTTTACACCATGTAACAGAAGTGACTATATATACACTCACCTAAAGGATTATTAGGAACACCTGTTCAATTTCTCATTAATGCAATTATCTAATCAACCAAT
>JAAGVU020000114.1:604092-655024 GCA_011763525.2 Mormyrus iriodes
AGAATGCTTTCAGCACCTTGTTGAATCAATGCCACGTAGAATTAAGGCAGTTCTGAAGGCGAAAGGGGGTCAAACACCATATTAGTATGGTGTTCCTAATAATCCTTTAGGTGAGTGTATATGTGTGTGTGTGTGTGTGTGTTAAAGTTATATTGATCAGATGACCTAAACTCTACAGTAATCAATTTTTTGAAAAAGCAAGTAATCCCAGACATGCAATTAGACTGAATGGCACCTCTGAACTGGCCTCCGTGTGTATGAGCATTGTGATGGACTGGCATCCCATTTAGGTTGTACTCCAGCCATTACTACCTGGTGCAGGCTCTGTGACCCTGACAAGTGCTTAGAAGATGGATGGATGGATGGAATATCAGTAACACTTTACTTAAAGCAGTCATCTTAATGAATTATAATCGTCAGTATAAGCAATAAGGATGCTTTGTGCTGCATTATGAAGGTATTTATAGTGCATTATAGATGAGAGCTTCATAGAGTGTTCATAATGCATAATAAACATGGTTATAATGTGTTATGCCTTTTTATAAATAGTTATAGCCGTGTTTATAATACTTTATGAATGTATCCATTATGAAGGTATCTATAGTGTAGCTGGTTAAAGTGAAAGTGGAACTGAAAGTTGCGCTGAATGAGTGTCAGCTGTGCTGGTCTTCCAATGGTCCTCACCCCAGAATTATGGAAGATGGATGGAATATGGACTCGAAAGTCCTTTTACTTACACATCAGTGTATAATCTGACATTTAAAATATTTTAAATCCTTCTTAAACCTTTACGAAATATCCGGATTTATACCTGTCTAAGGGAATTAAGTAGATAACCCTAGGTGTAGTATTCTGAAGGCATAGTTTTTTTTTTTTGGCTTGTTTTTTTTGAAAACTGACTTTGGTATGAATTCTTCAGTTTGGGTTGTGATCATGCCAGGCTACCATGCCAACCGCTTTTATGGCTTGACCCCCTCCCCACCTTACGGGAGCCAAGGGCCACCTCAGCTGGCCGCAAGCTGGGCTCTTTTAAAGAACTGACAGACGAGCCTCATTGAAACGCTCAGCTTACATTCTCATGTGTGCGGCGACGCCACAGCCTTCTTCTCAGCGCGGGAGCGTATTAAACGGCCTTCTGTTCCAGGCTCTAGTTGCCGGGGAAAGAGCTCTTTAAGCCATTGGGCTCGGCTGGCACGCCGGTCCTTTGGCACACTGAAGCGAATCCCCTGTGTCTTTCAGAAGCGCTTAGTGAGCAGAGAGTTTTGAGAAGCAAGAAACGGGACCCATGGGAATAGAACTTTGCACGGCCATTGTAACCGTTTGGATCGAGTTGCTCAGCCATTAGGGATCTGCGTCCATAATGGACGACTGACTTGTATGTGGCAGCGCTGGGGGCACATGCTTGGAACGAATTTCAGAGCGGGGGGGGGTCTTGCCCCAAAGTCTGGCCGCCACTGACTGGCCGATAGATGGTTGATATCTTGTTAGAGGTTCCCTGTGTAACAGAACTGTACAGCCTGTACGGGATGCAGTGGATGGTGGGGGGTAAGATGGGAGATTGACAGAGCTTTCCTGGGACTGCACCTGTGTGACGGTATCCATGTGGCTTGATAGCCTGTGAATAATTCACCGGCAGCCTGACTTTGACGGGAATTTGAAGTGGCACTTGTTTATGTCATAAACATGGCAGTAAAGAGTCTTGTGCTTTCCATGGCCTGGCTCGAGGTATATTATTCCTGGGAACCTTCAGCAGGTTCTAAACAATTTCTGAGGGGAAACATCTGTGGGGGACTGCTGGTTGAGACGGACAAGGAGACTGGAGCCTGTGGCATCCAATCCTCTCCATTCCATGGGCCTCAACAGTTCTGTATCTCTCAGACCTGGTACCTCGAAGGGTGGTCAGGCTTTGGCCTCAGTCTCACATTGTCAACTTCTGAAATAAATAAATCAGTTTTACAGTAAGGTTCCTGTCTTGGGTCAGTCACCCAGAATCCTCGCCACGTTCCCTGGCATTCTTGCATGCTGAGTGGGGCTGACTGTGACACAATTTGAGTGCATTCTGCTGATATCGTGGGTAAACCTTACCAGCATCTTCTCTCCTTTTTCAAGACGAGGACAGAGACTCGAGACTAAAATACTCTGCAAAAGCCATCAGCAGATTACGTTCCTGTTGCAGGAAAATTCCAGCAGTTTTCCTGGCAGAGACGCACTGTTGCTTCCAGCTCACCGACTGTTCTTCAGGGATGTCATTT
Source organism: Mormyrus iriodes (assembly GCA_011763525.2). Taxonomy (NCBI): domain Eukaryota; kingdom Metazoa; phylum Chordata; class Actinopteri; order Osteoglossiformes; family Mormyridae; genus Mormyrus; species Mormyrus iriodes. Next base: position 606,345 of record JAAGVU020000114.1, read on the forward strand.
TCCAAAGTATCATGCTCTGCTCCCTGTGCTCTATCATCAAAAAGAATCTCACGACTCTTCTGGGAATTTATCACACTTTTATCGGAAGCCGTGTTAAGCCCCAGCCTCTCCCTAGAGGTCTGTAGTCCGGCATTCCGACAGTTAGATGTCTGTTATTGAGATTTGGACTGCATTTAGATTTAATTATGTCATCTCGTAGCCTTGAAGTTGAAAATCCGGCTGGATCTTAAAATCTAGGCCTCACTGTGTCTGTTTTGGTTTTTGTCTCACCGGAGGCTGCCTGGGAGTCGTATACAGAGTGAGGTCCTTGTATGGGTCGTTCCCACAAACGGTGCGGATGCCACTCGTGGCTGGAGATAGTTCTACATTTACGTCTAGAAGTTTCCAGGGCAGACAGCCCGGAGATTGAGGGAGACTGTTACATTTTCTGTGCCTTGTGGTGGTTTGGTCTTAGGTGTTTATTTACCTCCAGTCGCTTTGCGTTACCATCTGTGGGCTGCAGTGACTCCTCATCTTGCAGCTATGGTAACAGGCCAGGGAGGCCCCCACTTTTATTACCCCGTTTGGATTATGAGTAGAGGATACTCTGGTTGCTTCGTGTTACTTATTTGCTTCTTCCGCCTTGTGTGCAGTTTTCCATCTTCTCACACTGACAGTCTGAGATTTATGGCCATTTTGACTGTGAAATGTGACTCGTAGAGACCAAAGAAAGCTTTTACTAGTAAAAAGGTTTGATGTAAAGTTGGGGAAAATCCCTCGAAAGCAAAGCGTACACCAGGTGACTAAAGAAAATCACTTCGTGGACTCTAAACTTAAACAAACAGGAAATTTAAACTTATGTTGTTGACCTAGACATGATCTACAATTACTGACTTGTAGGTTCTAGAGTTTGCCAAGCTGGACCAATTTATTCCAGAAAGTTCCCTCAGCTATAGAAGGTATTCACATGACATATCAGTAGGCAGAAGTAACTGAGGTTACATACACTGAGTGGCAAAAGGATTATAGCGGCATTAGCGTTTAGCTTGATGGCAATAAAATAACATCTAAAATGGGAAAGAGCTGTTGTGCGATTGATTGTACAAATCGATTTAACAAGAAATCGGACCTATCTTTTTACAGATTGCTGAAAACTGAAAACCTAAAAATATAAGCAAATGGATCGATGCAGTCTGCAGCAACAGCTGGAGTCTAGATTGTAAAATGTGTATTTGCAGTTGTCATTTATGACCAAATAAAAGTTGTAATAAAGTAAAAATATTTGCTCGAACTTGTCCACGTACAACCCGAATATCCTTTGGTGTGATTGTAACTTTAATTTTGTCAGCAAATACCACCCTGAGGTACACCGCGCAACAAGGTTTTTGTATGCCTTCAGGCCCTACTTTGTGTATTTCCTCGTCATTTTTAATCGGGTACATACACAGATGCTCTTTGGGTTACGATGGAGTTACATTCCGGTAAACCTATTGCAAGGCAAAAATATCGTAAAGTGAAAATGTATTTTAATACAGTACACCTAACCTACCAAACATCGTAGCCTAGCCTAGCCTACCTTAAACATGCTTAGAATACTTACATTAGCCTACAGTTGGGCAAAATCATCAGCACAAAGCCTAATATATAATAAAAAAGTGTTGAATATCTCATGTAATTTATTGCATAATGGACTGAAAGTGAAAAACATTTACGCATCGTAAAGTCGAAATATCATAACATGGACCATCATAACCCAGGGAGTGTCTGTAATTCAATTCAATTTCAATATTAAAGGTCATTCCTATACATCAACACACTGTGCAGAGTAAAGGAACGAAATGTTTCCTCAGGTCCTGGTGCACGGGTACAATGAAACAGAAAATAATGTAACAACAACAAGAACATTTTCAATTAATATAGTGCCTTTCGTCAACCCAAGAGCGCTTCACAGAGGAAGAAACGAACAAAAGGCGGTAGTTACAAATAAAGGTTGGAAGAGAGAAAACATCTCAAATAATATGACAAAGATGGCAGACTAATTTAAACCATAGTAAGTTGACAGTCAATGATCAAGTCAGTGTAGCAGAGACAGGTGGGATTTGAGTAAGTTGAAATGGAATCAAAGTAACAATAATAAAAATAGAAATAAAAAAATAGATTTTTAAAAGTACAGTAAACTTAAAATATAAATAGAAAGTGTTTGGAAATTGACAGTGTAGTCCAAGTGCAATGACGTACTTAATGGGGAGGGTGTACATAGCACACACATAAGTGTCAGGAAACCTGATTCCTGGCCACAAATCAATGTCCATGGTCCATTGGTCCTTTGGTAGGTTGTGCCGGGTTCCTGTCAAGTCCAACTGGTTTTAATTTAAGCAGACAGGCCTAATCCTTTGTTTTGCAGTTTTCTCTGAGTAAAATAAGCCATACTGTAGCGTGATTTGTTACCCGGGGCCTCTGAGGGGGGCGTGTTCTGGCGGGGAAATGATGCTAGTGTATACCCTCTGTATGCGGACCGGCTGGGTGTCATTCATTCCGGCTTCTTCAGCTATGTCGTTGTCATGGGTGCCATTGCTATGGGTACATAAGTCAGCGTTCTGTGTCATTGTAGCACTTCCTCATACCTCACAATGGCGAGAAATGTGCGATTTTGATTCATGAATGTGGCCCGCCACCCCGGCAGGCCTGCTGGACGACGAGGATGTGAGGCTGATGATGCAGGGCTCCAGCATGGTGAAGGTGCGGTCGCCTCGCTGGCAGAAGACCCGCAGCCTGCGACTTCTGGAGGATGGCGTCACCGTCTGGTGCGAGTCCAGCAAGCGCTTTGTCCGCACCAAGGCCCAGCAGACCTGTGAGTATATGTGAGAGAGAGAGAGAAAACCACCAAGCATGATACTGATTGTGGGCGTGTTGTGTCTGTAAGGGTGTCGGGTAAAGACCAGGACAACTAGTCATACCAGAAGGGTGGAAGATGCATGGTTGCAAGACAATGGAATTCAGACAAAGATCAGGTGTGAAATCACATGACCATACAGTTCAACTTTGGAAAATGGCCTTGGCTAAAATCAGTGCCTGGCACTCCCCTCAAGGCCATAGCCATGGAGTCAACACTAGAGGGGACCAAGGCCGTAATTATAATTAATTAATTACAATTAATTACAGCCTTGGTATAATTATAGTTAATTATAATTAGGCAACTGCTGACTGGTGTCAGCGGCACCAGCTGAGATGGTCGTCAGACCGATGCATCACACTGGGAGTCTGGAGCAGTTTGGGCATCTGGAGTTCTGCAGACTGCCCAGATCATTAGTCTGTCCCCTGCTAGCTATAGTCTTACTGGAGATCCTACTCCTTTCCCTAAACGTTGCGAGCATTGTCCAATCCCTGAAGCACACTGACAGGGGGGGCATGAGAATGTTTTAACCTCTCTGATATATTAAACCCCCTGATTTTTTTAACCGGAACCGCTGTAAAATAACCTGAATTTGCAGCTCAGAGGGAAAAGCAATCTTTTAAAAACATGAGTTTCATGGAAACGGTTTGAATGGGAGGACACGTGCCTGATTCCTGAACATCACTCTCGTTCCCACTCCTGAGAGCGTGTTTCCTGGTTTTCCGATTAAAATGAGCTGCAGCCTTATTTCAGACAGAAATGGATAGATTTAAATTGGAAATTCCCACAGAGGCCCGAGATGAAGGCCGGCCTCCACACACACAGAGTCTCAGCACCATTTGCTTTACTTATTTGTTCTTTCCTTTTGTCAACATAAGAGTATCACTTTGGGGAGCTTCTGACCGGATTGGATTCCCCGATCAGCTAGGAAACTGCGAATTTCGAATGTGGCGTCACACAGCAGATCATTACCGCAAACCGCCAACTCTGTTGTTCACGTCTGCTGCATTTCCACGCCATTGAGCCATAGAAGCTCACGCTGCAATACACGCTGACTGTAAATTGCAGTTGGATGCAGAAAGGCTTGTTCCTCCCAAATGGGTCGGAGGATCACCCCAGGGTGTGGCCTACAAAAAACGTTTTTTTTTCCCTAGATTTTAGGTTATGCTAATTATCCTTTAAGCCAACCAACTTGGCCATAACGCTGATTTAGGCTGATTGGTTTCCATCAGGGTGAGGCAGATGGGTGTAAGACCTGGGGAGGCACATGACTGTGGTTCACCTGAGGCCTGGGGAGGCACATGATTATGTCACGTAACTGTGGTTCACCTGAGGGGTCTTGTCAGGCAGCAGTCCATGACCTTCCCACCAGATCTCCCATACAGTAATGTCTCCTCATCTCTTGTATAATACAGACCTTCCAGGATGTACTGTCATCATGTGGAATTGCAATTGTTTTGCGGTCACTCCTCCATCATTTCCTGTTTAACTTCAACTTCAAGAAACGTCCTTTTTCGTATTTACATTTAAGCTTCCGATTTCTTTGAAAGCAGAACCGTTAATATATGTTTGACAGGAATAACCTCACAATGCTGCTGATCAGGCCATTCTACAGGGATTGTATAATAGTGTTTTATATGCTATGAAGCTTCTCAGTGTGTCATCAAAATGAATGTAATATCTGTATAATGTAACAATAGCTATTTCGGGCTCACATTTGTTAAGCGTTGTAGAGTTTCACAAGGTGGCTAAATCTGGCGTTACGTCAGAAGGCCAGGCTCTTATTGCAGATTCAGCTTATGCGGTCAAGGTCCAGGGCAGAGGGGGCCAGGTGGGGTGGGGGGAGGGGGTGCCCGGAGACGTAACTATGAGCTACATAGAAACCTTATACCCAGCCACGCTGTGCCATGGTAACGGGGCGTCTATAGGCACTCAAAATGGACCTATGCACATTATGGCATAGTTGCCCGGAAGCGGTCAGCGTGGCACTTGGAAGCCGCCTTCTGGAGTGTGACGGTGACCTCCCCCCCCACCCCACTCCACAAACCTTCCAGAACCTCTGAATGAATTCTATAATTCTATCATGTACTGTTGTTGCATTGTTTAGACCCACGCACAAACCATTGGAATTAAAAACCTTTTTTTTAACATCCTTACCGTCAGAGCATATGCTATCTTATCTAAGATAACTGAGGTGCTGTGTTAACTAAGATGAAAATTAGGGCTGTGACCCTGTTTGGTCATGAGGGGGCTTGGTGCCGAGCTGGCAGTTACCTCCCAGCACATGTCCTGTGGCTGTGAAACATTGCGCAGTTGTCACCCCGAACCTGGCAGGGCGTCGCAAGAATGCGGCCCACCCCCTCTCCCCCACATCCCGACAAACATCTTGTGTCGCAGAGCCGTGAAGGCCTTGAGTAGGAATGTTTCAGCTCGGCGACTGGGGAGGAAGGGAGGGAGGTTTCAACAGCTGGGGGGAGAAAGGACTCATTGTACAAGGGCCGAGCGATCCCTGCGTGCACTGAGTCCGGCCCACTGCCATAGGCTTCAGTGTCGGCATTCCAGTCGGTTTGGACCACTGGTGTACGGTACAATGTGGCCCAAGCAAAGGGCCATAGGCGCGAGAAGTCGTTCGGAGCTCAGGGTCCTGAAAGTCGGAACAAATAGACTTGACCGAAGTTCTTGTGTATCATTGGTAGCTCTCAATGGCTAACAATATGACAACCACTACAAGCACTCTCACTACATCAGAAATATGAACCACGGCCTTTTCTTTGATGAAAATTACAGGCATGGGCACATTGCCCTACAGTATCCTGACATTGCATTACCACTACCTACCAGAGGAGGTGCTGAAGCACCCTCAGCACCCCTACTTCCAGTGCTACTGCGTAAGATAGGTTCTCAGAAGGAGATCTGCTAATTTAATAAGGAGTTGATGACTCTGCAGGGGACAGTATATCTATAAACAGGATCGGAGGAGTGCAGGAAGGGGATATTAAATTAAAATGTACCCACGCATGACTGTCACATGACGAGCCTTCTACTATGTGCGTCCACCTCATCGTCTTTCAGTCTAGATCTGTTTTTCTCCCAGAGCTCCCATTTATAGCACTCTTATTGTATGAGGGAGATGAAGATATTCCTGCTGGGCACAGCTACATGGGCTTGGCCTCTGACCCGACCCGTGGAGAAACCAAACTACCATCTACGCAGTGCCTTGAACTCCGGCCTTGAGGTGGCTTAGCTGCTGTGTGCGTGGTGCCTACCACACTGGCAGTGCAGTTCCTAAAACACTGGCTTTGCACTGGCCTGGCTGTCTTGCCCATAGGTGATCTCAACTACCCATAATGCATCACTTTCAATTGTGCATTGCATTGTATAAAAAGGCATCTGCTAAAAAGGGAGCCGCGTGTGGCAAAGTGGATTTGAATGCTGTGCCTTCAATTAGAAGGTCTACGGTTCAAATCCAGTGGCTTCCAAAACGTGGCTTTGGAGAAAAGTGTCAGCTAAATAAATTAACTGTATGTAAGTTGGCCTAACAACACTCATGAGATGCCATATGTGGTACTTTTTATGCATCTCATAATTCCATCCTCTTTTTCAATGTTTATCCCCTGGCTGCAGTCTCAGTGACGGAGGTGGAGTGTGTGCGCGAGGGCTGCCAGTCGGAGCCGCTACGCCGGCTGGCGGGCTCCATTCCCGAGGCCCAGTGCTTCACGGTGGTGTTCCGTGGCAAGAGGAAAAGCCTGGACCTCCACTGCCCGACCGAGGATCAGGCCCAGTGCTGGGTACGAGGAATCCGCACCATCAAGGAGAAAGTCTCCAACATGAGTCAGAAGGAGAAGCTCGATCAATATCCTTCAGTGGCTCCCACACCTACAGCATAAATATAGGTCAGGCTGAATTGCTATGACGACTGTAGCGAACATAACACCATTGGAAATGAAAACGTTAGCACATAGCTAAGGTGCGCGGCAACGGGGACCAAAACTGATTGGCTAAATATAGCCTCGAATATGCTGTCATGTGTCATCCTTCTCTGCGCTTCTGACTTTTATGTAACAAATATGTGTGGCACACAGGATCACAAGAGATTCTATTAAGGTGTGCTGTGTTTTGTTGATAGCAAGCGTAAATCAAGTGTGAGTATGTCAAGGTCACTTCTCTGCCTCGGTGTGGAGTGAGACGGAGGACTTATGTAACCTGTTTCTAGCTTGTTGTAATTGGATAATTTAATACACAAGAAGCCAGTGCGATACTCTAAAAGATGGCCGGTTGACCTGTTTCCCAGACGAAGGAACCTAGCATATTTTCCATTAGCATTTTGCTACAATGAAACCGAAAAAAATATGGCTGCAACAGGATTAGCGCCAGCTGCTATTGTGATATTAGGTTTGGGTTAGTCGAGGTCCACAGGTCTATCTTCGCCTTGGCTCCTTGACTTCCCGCACCTGGATCCGGGGATACCTGAAACGGGCCGACCAGAACCGGGATGGGAAGATGAGCTACGAGGAGGTGAAACGCCTGCTGCAGATGATCAACATTGATCTGAACGAGCAATACGCTCGCACCCTCTTCAAGGTGGGTGCCCCCCCCCACAGATGTGGTGGGCGCCCGTGGTAACCGCTTGCCATGCCCATTCTACTGCAGCCATCTCGGATTTATCCCGAGCTTTGGATGTTTTCACAACTAAGCTGCAAACATGTAACAACATGTTTTTATCTACGATGTACAAACTCAGGGCGTCATGGATATCGTGACACACACCCCTGTCATTCTACACCAAAAACCCCACTGCATGGCGATTTGGAATATGCTGCCATGAATGTTTTGTTATTTGTAAATTATAGTGCTAGACATTTCTAAATTATAGGGCTTATATTGAAAAGCGTCACTAGAGATTTGTGAAAAGCTTTTACTAGGGGGTCTGATTTAAATGAAGATGAATGCGAACATACTATTTAAACTAATTAGTGTGTATTTGATTGGGGGGCTATAGAACATTTTATCCCACCCAGAAACATCCACAGGGACACTTTTTGCTTTGTGTTTGGGGCTTTGGGGAGTGTGTGCGTATGTCAGTGCATGTGTGCGCGTGTGTGCGTGCGTGTGTGTGAGTGCATGTGTATGTGTGTATTTGTGTGTGTACGTGTATGTGTGTCTGTGTGTGTGTCAGTGTGTGCGTGCGTGTGTGTGCATGTGTGTGCATATTTGTGTGTGCACGTGTATGTGTGTGTGTACGTGTGTCTGTGTGTGTGTCAGTGCGTGCATGTGCATGTGTGTGTGTGCACATGTGTGTGTGCGTGCGTGTGAGTGCATGTGTATGTGTGTATTTGTGTGTGTGCATGTATGTGTGTCTGTGTGTGTGTCAGTGTGTGTGTGCGTGTGTGTGTGCGTGTATGTGTGTGTGTACGTGTGTCTGTGTGTGTCAGTGCATATGTGTGTGTGTGCGTGTGTGTAGTTGTGTTTTTGGCCGTTCGCAAGCCCTAAATCACAGTCAAGTATCCGCAGCCACGCCGGCGGACGGGAAGAGTTTGGGTGTCAACAGAAATTTGGAGACTGGCTGGGCAGCATCCCCCACCCCCCGCCGGACCCCTCCCCCACATAATCACCACGTGCTGACTCACATGTGTCTCTTCTCAATACCCCCCCACCCCATCTGTTTGCGGCTGTCACTGATTTCACAACAGAAGGATGTAAAGCGAGCTAATGGCCACAACAGGGTCAAGACTCATTTCTTCTTTTCAATTGGCATGAAATATAGCCAGCATTATATCATATTACAGCCCCGGCTACCCTGAGCAGCCTGATTTCATAACCTTCATGTGCACCCCCCCACCCCCCCGGCCCACAGAAATGTGACCGCTCCGCTGATGGGCGCCTGGACCCCACGGAGATTGAGGAGTTCTGCCGTGAGCTGATGCGGCGTCCTGAGTTGGACGCTGTCTTCCATCACTATTCCAGCAACGGCTGCGTGTTGACCACTGCTGAGCTGCGTGACTTTCTGGGTGACCAGGGAGAGGACGCCTCCCTGGGCCACGCCCAGAAGCTCATCTCCACGTACGAGCTCAACGAGTGGGGTAGGGGCTGCCTGAAGTGACCTGAGGGTCATCCTCTTCCTTAACGTCTGATGGGTTTTATTATCAGGTAGCGCAGGGGCTCCGTGACTAGCGATCTAGCTTAACCCTTCCAAGGTTAACGGCCATATGTGCGAGCTGTTGGTCCGCTTTCCCCATGCTCCTGTGACTTTTCACCAGCGGTCATAAAGTGGCGAATCGGCTTCTCTGCCCATGGAGTATGAGTGTGAGTCCTACAGTGGGCCAGGATTCGCTTTGTTGGGCATTTCAGGTCCAGAAGCTACAAATCCAGTCCAACATTTTGATTCTATGAACCTATTGAGCATGAGGAATCTCAGAGTACTCACTTGGAAAGAAAGTCTTGGTCTCGATTTGTAGCATCTGGACCTGAAATGCCCAATACGCGGATTTGTTGCATGGTGTACCTCTGCCGTATACTCACCATGAGTCTGTGTTTGAGAAGCATTATGGCCAGAAAGATGGATTTTTTTGTATGCAACAGTTGGCAGTTAAGGACACTATTTAAATCCCACAATGGGCATTGCTGTTGTACCTTTGAGGGGCATCAAACCACAATGAACCTAGAGAAACGCGTAGTCAGGCAGGACTGAAATGGATTGCAATGGATGACAATGCCAGTTGTGCAGCATAATGACATAATGATCATGTTGCGATCCTCCAATGGCCCCACAGCCCAGAAGCACCAGTACATGACCCTGAACGGCTTCGCCATGTACATGCTGTCCCAGGAGAATGACGTGTTCAACATGGATCACTCAGTGGTGTCTCAGGACATGACCCAGCCCCTGGCTCACTACTTCATCTCCTCCTCCCACAACACCTACCTCACCAAGGACCAGGTGACAAGCGCCAGCAGCACAGAGCCTTATATCAGGTACTGAACCACATGACCCGCTGGCCAAACCTACATGTGCTAACTGCTAGCCCACATAGAGATGGGGGGAATGAAGGCTTTGGGAAGCCCAGTGGGTGGAGTTAAAGCACACTGCCAATCACTGTTGGCCTTAACCCAATTGGAGGAGGATTAAACCAATAGAAAATGGCATTTCTTCTTACCTCATTTTACAGTTCACCCTGCCCTGCTGGTGGTGCATCCCAAAATGATGCTGCCTATGTAGCTTAGAATAAGATACTGTGCACACCCGATAATGATACACTTGCTAGCCTGTTAAATTTGGAAAACAAAGCAGCATTGTCCTTTCTTGTCTAGTCATTGTCATTGTTGCAGCAAACATGGGTAGGAAAATTACACCAGTAAAACCTTTAGTTATAGGGACACCGGTGTACCATACATTGAACGACACCCTAACACTATGACTGAAGCTCATGGCTCAGTGTCAAGCTACTGAAGCTTAAGTGCCGATTGTTTTTAGCTGCTTAGAAAGTCCTGAATCTTTTTTAGGCATGTTTTGTTCGTTATACAGCTCTGGAAAAAATTAAGAGACCACTCTATAAAAAAAAAAAAAATCTGCATTTTTAAATTCTGGTTTAATCCTGGTTCTGCTCAGTAAATTTTATTATGGAGACCAACCCCTCCCACAGGGTGCTTAGCTTCGCATGTCTCTAGATCTTAGTGACACCTCTGATCTCTATATGGCAGTGTTTCCCAATCCAGTCCTTGGGGACCCACAGACAGTTCACATTTTTGCTCCTACCGGGAGCTGAGAGGGAGCAAAAATGTAGGGTGCCTGACAGGGAGCTCGGAAGGAGTAAAAGCATGGACCGACTGCTATATGGCATAGCAGCACTGATCATTCATTGTGTGTGTAGGGCTTTGAACCAAGGCTGTCGCTGTGTGGAGCTGGACTGCTGGGATGGAGATAAGGGGGAGCCTGTGATCTACCACGGACACACCTTAACCTCCAAGGTGCTCTTTAAGGAGGTCATAGAGACCATCTCACAGTATGCCTTCAAGGTTAGTCAAAACCACCTTCAGTAGGTCATAGTTCTACTGCCCTGCTTGGTTCTTTGAGAGGGGGGTGGAGATGCGTCCTGGTGGGACCCAGGCTCCTCCATCCCTTGACTCTGTCTCCACCTCAGGCCTCGCCGTACCCGCTAATCCTGTCCCTAGAGAACCACTGCAGCGTGGAGCAGCAGTCCGTCATGGCCAGGCACCTGCGCACCATCCTAGGCCGTCGGCTCCTCACCAAACCCGTCAGCGATCATCAGCTGAAGCATCTGCCCTCCCCAGAGGTTTGCCCCCCTACCTTCACCTTCCTCCTCAGATCTCCAGCTTCCAAATTTCAAAACTCATACCACAAATCAAGAAACTGAGTCATTCAATGGACACGTAATATGCAAGAATAACACTGGCCAACAAATTTTAATTCCATTTTGTTGCATGAATCAAAATACGTGAATCTTAGTTTTTTGTACTGAATTTACATACCGAATTGGAATTTCCTGATCAGTCAAGTATTTCCACACGATTTAAACTTTACACTATACATATACTTACAATATATGTGCATGGTGGATGTGACTCAACTACAAGGTAGAAGTGATTTTCTGTTGTATATCGGCTCTTAAGGGTCCAGCAGAAGTCAGCAGACGTACTGGGGCTCCATTGGCCTTGATATCATTTTTCCATATCAGAGAGAGAGCGGGATCCTGTCTCAACAGGTCCAAACGTGTTACAGCCAGTGAACTTTGGAAAAATAGACTTACAGGCTCTTTATACCCTACTATAAAGTCATAAAAATGTTCACGAATAGAAATAAAGTAATTTCTCCTAAATTTGACTTTCATATGCCCAAACATTCTTAATGAGGAATTACATACTATCAACACAGCATAAAAATGGCATAACTCAAAAATTATGGGTGATAGCAAAATGCTGAGTGCATTTCTGAAATCAGCATTAAAAAGTACACAAAGGACAGTTGTTCTGTGATGAAATCATTGTTGATCAGTGTAATTAAAGGAACAGCGGTACCAACATATATTTCCTGCTGTACAATTACAGTAATAATAAAAGCAAACAAGATGAATGATTATTATGACTCACATTCACCTGCTTGTTTACACTTGTGTCAGGTGTAATAACATGTGGTTTGCATTTATTGTGGTTGGCATAACTGACTTTTGGTGTAAGTGACTGTTTTATTGACCTATATCAGAGCAGTGTTATCCTCAAGGGATGCTGTAGAGTAATAATCCTGTTAACAGACTCGCTCTAAAGCCTCACAGCTCAGGATTCCTTGTGGACTTTGTCTTCTTGACTTGAGCAGCCTTGCGTTTCAAGTGATGTTTTGCAAGTAGATGTAGCTTTTTAACAGGCACACGGTGTAAACAGATGAGAGATAGTCGCAGGTGTCTGCATGCTGGCCTCTGGCCGTTGGTTGGCCTTCATTGCGTGGCCATAAAGTTTTTAAACGGAGCTCTGCTGTATGTTCGGCATCGTTGGACCGCGAGTTTTGTACGGCGCTGTTGGAAACGCTTTTGGCCCAGCTTTCAGGCACTAACAGCCAGAACTCTTTGTTCCTCGTGCCGTTACAGGAACTGAAAGGCCGAATCCTGATCAAGGGGAAGAAGGAGACCTCTCAGCTTCACAAGGTGGACAGCTTCAGTAACAGTGTTCCGGGAACAGAGGTGAGGCTGGGAGGGACCAGGGCAGAAAGGAGCCCCTGAATGTCAGCTCAGGGCAGTGCCAGGTCCAGAACAAAGTGAGGGGGTTACGATTCCCACAACCTGATAGGCCCCCATGTACCCCCCCCCCCCCCCCGCCGCCCCCCTAAAGCACACAGGGTACTCCCACAATATTGGCAGGGACATGACCTTACCATCCATACCCAAATCTAGGCTCTTCTGCGCCTGGTCACACTCTAGTCTGGAAGAATGGGTAGAAACATTCAAGAATGTTCTACTGAAATTAGACCAAAACAAAGACAAACAGATACTTTTTTAAGCTTTATTAATGCTGAGGGAAAATTAAAGTGCAAACAGTGTCAACATCCAAACATTCAGGTTCTGTATATCTTAGTTTTCCCGGTCCCCTGGACTGATGTGGGTCTGTTTCGCTTGTGTCCGTGATCAGGCTGGAGCCTCCAAGCTGAGCCCGGAGCTGTCGGACCTCGTCGTGTACTGCCGCAGTGTGACCTTCCGTGGCTTCGACCACCTCTCCGCGAAGTCCCCCAGCGAGATGTCGTCCTTTTCCGAGAATGACGCCCTCAAGCACATTAAAGAGTCAGGTGAGTACGCTGGGGGCGGGGCTACCACCAGGCATTACATCACCAAAGGACGGTCCTGCAGTCCGGCCTTAAATTTACCACTCGCTTAGCAGCCGACCCAGACTAAAACTTATTAAACAATGTCCTGTTTATATAATGACTTGGGTGGATAAAGGGGGGGCGTTTGAGCACCGGTAGGGAATATTGAGGTAATATCCTTCCGTGCTGTAGCAGGACATTCTGGGGCAGGGTGTGTTCGCATGTGTGTGTGTGTGTGTGTGTGTATGTGTGTGTGCGCCTAACCGAGGGCTTTTCTCACCCTTCCTGTAGGGAAACTATTTGTTCGACACAACAGCAGGCAGCTGAGCAGAATCTATCCCTCTGGCCAGAGACTGCAGTCCTCTAACTATAACCCCCAGGAGATGTGGAATGCTGGCTGTCAGATGGGTCAGAGCCTGATGGGGGGTGGGGGGGGGTGTGCGCTACACTACCATATTATTACTTTCTTTAAAATGACTGGAAGGCATTCGGCTGCACAGTGTACACTAGTGACTGAAATAGTGGAAACACCAAGCATTTTTGGCATTACACTTAAAAAATTACTACACAAATATTGCTGGGAATGTTTATAAACAATCAAAGAATGTTTACAAATATCATACATTGGACAATTAAATAAGTAACAGGAGTAACTGAAATAAAGGTCTGCAATTTCTAAAAACTTTTTTAAATAACCATCGGAAGTCCTTATAAAATGCATACAATTAAAATGATTACTTTGACAGACTCTAGAAATACATTTAGAGGACATTGGTAGCTAATTTTTTTTACAAAATTAAACTTGTTTAGTGGAGTTTTGGTGTTATACTTTTTCATCATGCCCTCCATCTTATCACACCACCCCCCCACCCCCACCACAGTGGCCCTCAACTTTCAGACTCCCGGGGAGCAGATGGACCTGAACCAGGGCCGCTTTCTGGCGAACGGCCGCTGCGGCTATGTGCTCAAACCGAGCTTCCAGTGCCGGCATGACTCCAACTTTAATCCGGAGAACACGGGTGGTGGCCCGGGACACATCCCTACACAGCTCACCATTCGGGTATCGCAGTCCAGGGCTGGGGGGATCAGAACTCTTCCTGCTGGGTCTACTTTTATGGGGATGGTATTCTACTCGATCAGCTGTGATGGAAATCGGAGTAGAAACATCTGAAACCCTTTTGAGATGCAATCAGAATACAGGCCTCTCATGCCCTGCTGTTGGGTGACAGTCTCTGCTCTCCGTCTTCCTCATTTCTCCTCTTCTTCTCCTCTCTTCAGGTGATCTCCGCTCAACAGCTGCCCAAAGTCAACACGGACAAGCCAAACGCCATCGTGGACCCACAGGTGTGGGTGGAGATCCACGGCGTGGGCATCGATAACACCCGGAACAAAACTCATCGCATCGATAACAATGGTGCGCCACCTGCTGGCCGTCCTCAGTAACCTATCCTCATTTTATCTGTTATCCATCCATCCATTTTCTAAGTGCCTGTGTTGGTCAGGTGTCTCATCTCTTATCAGTATTGCATTTGATATTTTTATGAATGAATATTGTTTTTTTAATTAAACATCACTGGCTCTCTGATTAAAACCTTGTTTGCTTTGCAATGAGCATGAGAATTACTATTTCGTTGTCAGTGACCCCTAGCTAACACTATCCCCTTTTCACCTCCAGGTTTCAATCCTCGCTGGGACTGCACGCTGAGCTTCCAGCTGCAGGTGCCGGAGCTGGCTCTGGTCCGCTTCGTGGTGGAGGACCACGACCACACTTCCAAGAATGACTTTGTGGGCCAGTTCACCCTTCCCTTCATCAGCCTGCGCACAGGTATGCCCGCTCAGTTAGCGGCCCTGAGGGGATGCCTGAGCGTTCCCATCTGAGTTCAGCTTATGTACTAACTATGGAATGTGTGCATCCCTCATTCCAGTACCCTTTTCTCTTATTATTATCCAGGTAAAACTCATAACAGACCCAAGTTTACATTTATCTGACACTTTTATCCAAAGCAACTAACAGTAGAGAAGGAGGTAAGGAGCATGTGCTGATGACAGCATGTTGCCACACCCACCACCTCAGGGATGAGAACCTGAGTATAGCCATGCAGTGGGTGATACCTCAGCACCAACCTAGTCCAGATGGACCAGTGCAAGTTTTTTCCCAGTGGCTGGAGTACCAATCCTGCCACCAACCCCCGAATTTGGAGTTGGAGGACCTCCTTGCAGGGCTGGATGTAGGTTAACGTCATACCCAGGTTAAGGGCCTTGCTCAAGGGCCCAACGAAGTAGGATCGCTCTTGGCATTGACGGGATTCGAACCACCAACCTTCCAATTGCTGGGATAGCTCCCTAGCCTTAGAGCCACCACTCCACCTCATTGGAAGGGTTATAATTTCTGTGTGTTCTCTGGGATTTAAACCCATGACCTTTGCATTGATAGTGCGACGCTCTACTTGATGAGCTACAGGAGCAAAACAAGTTAATTATTTCATTCGGTTATATGCCTGATCTTTAGAGAATCGCGAATACACAATGGATGTTATGTAGGGTGAGTATTCTTAAAATGAGACACTTTTGGAAAATTTGTTTTCTGGAAAAATACATTAATGAATAAATACATTAATGACCCTTGAACACTATATAGAAGAGAAAATAAAGTATTGCTAAGCACATATATTAACTGTCCTATTTTGCCAGGTGTCCCATTTTCACAATACTCACCCTACTAATGTCCTTAAAATGGGCAAAACATGTTCTAGGTATTATTAATGGTAATTAAAGATAAACATCATTATTTTTGCTAAATAGTATTAATGATAGCAAAGTATTTGATGTTAGTTTTTATGTTATTTGAGTTAGTTCTGGAAGCAATATTTATAGTTTTCATTTAGTTGTAGTTTTTTAATATAAGTATCTTATTTTGTTTCAAGAAAATGTTTTCTTGTAGGTTTAGTTTTGGTTAACAGTAAAACCTCTGGTGTCACTCCTCTTCCCCAATGGCATCCTGGGTAAAGTTCCAGAACTTACTCCCAGATCTGTTAAATCTCCACTCCCCTCTTCCCAGGTTACCGGCACGTCCACCTGCTGAAGGCAGATGGATCCAACCTGTCGCCTGCCACCCTTTTCATCCATGTCAAGGTGACCCGCAAGGGCACCGGCATCAGAACTCTGTCTAAACTCATACCATGATCCTGTCCCTACTCCCCTTCACTGTGTAGGGATGAGCTTTATGTCACTTCCTGAACCCCAATGAAGTTAAGAGTGATACGCTATGCCACCCACCCTGCTGCAAGCAGGAAACCACCACTGTGGGCTACAGTGGTAGACGAAGCTGATTGGCTGTGTTTGTGTTTAGATCACATTGACAGTTGACATGTCATGTGCGAATGCAGGATCACATGGGATAAGTTATCACCGCTGATGAGTCCTCATGCTTGCAGGCCTAGTGCCTGGTTTAAAGACTGAACCCTGTGCCTATGTGTTGTTTTTAAACTGGGCCTATTTATGGAAGTTTTTTGTTATTATTATTCTCACATTTTCACTCTGAAATCTGTTTCAATGTGACTCAACACTCCCTGCACCCGAAGGACATCCACGCTCTACTGCATCTACAAACCCACTACATACCTCTTAATTAAGCCCCGCCCCTTAAGGATCTTAGGATCACAACTGGTGATTGTAGCATAAACCTGACCTGGAGCCCACATGTCAGCTAGCTCCTAAGCCCTATATGCTTTTGGCATTCCTTTACTGAAATTATCCTTCAGTTTATGTCCCTTCGTATTAGCAGACACTGTCAAATGATCTGTTACTATTGTGATGGACATCCCAGATAGCCAATCAAGGACTTGCATATTAGGACGTAAGCTTGTGGCCTTAGGGAGCCGTTAAAGTTAATCATAGACTTAACTACTTGAGAGCTCAATCAATAAACTGACAGAATGACTTGGAACACAAAATTGGTGTGTGATTTCAGCTTGATATAGCTGCAAGTTGAGTTTCGAGTACCAAACCAAGTTCTTGTAACTGCTAATGGAGAGATCTTAATAAACATGGCCTAATCCTTGTTTTGTTGTACATTTAAAAACCATTTAATATTTGGATTTTTTTTATTTCATTGTTTTATAGTTGTTTTAATTCATGTTTGTGACATTTCTCTATTTAAATCAGTTGCTTCAAGTGTGAATTTTTTTTCTTACCGCTTCTCTGTATGAAGTTTCTTCTGCTTTGACTGAACTGGTTTTCTCAAACGGTGCGACCACAGCACTGTCTCAGCAGTACCAAGCAGCCAGAGTCACCCATCATGTCACACAGAAACAGAACTGACTCCCATATGCAAAGAAGGAAGAGCAAAATCCTCCCAGAGCAGGAAGCCTTCTGGGTGGAAGACTCATGGTTAAGGACATAGACTCATAATATGAAGGTTATTTATTCAAGTCTCTCAAAAGAGTCTGTTGTAGTGTCAATGCTCAGAGTACCTACCCTAAATTGGTCCAAATAATTATTCCCCAATTAACTAACTTTCTGAGGCATAGTATTAAAAATGCACATTTGTGACAAACGCCTAGTTTACGGCTTCCCTTAAAGCACTGTTTCTGAAGACAGTCCTTGGGAACCCCTAGATGGTCCAAGTTTTTGTTCCCTCCCAGCTCCCTGCCAGACAGTCCACATTTTTGTTCCCTCCATGTTCCAGCTCCCTACCGGGAGCTGGGAAGGAGCGAAAGCTCGGACCGTCTGAGGCTCCCCAAGGACTGGGTTCAGAAACACTGCCTTAAAGGAAGCTGCTGGCCAGCTAGTTGTATGTCAGCTTGGACCCTATATTTCTGACCCAGAAAAAGGAGAGCCAGTTCTGGTGCGCTGTGGGACTGACACCATTTCAGACCTTAACAAGATGAAGGTTCACAGAAGGAGATGGACATATAGAGAAAAAAGAAGCTGATTTCAATTACTATCAATGATTAAATATAAGCAAAAATGACCTAGTGACTGTAAAATGCAAGCAATATGGATGTTTATAAGCAAATGTGTTTTGTAAGTCTGTTTTTAAAATGCTTCTGAGCATGTTTCTGTTTCATATATTAAAAAAAACACATTTTCTAACTTTGACATTGGTGTGTTTGTGAGTGACTTGGGGGGAGTTGTCTTCAAGCCAGTCCTTTGCTTATATGTTTTGGTTACAAAATATATCGAAATTACAGTATAATTACTTTGTACATATTATAATACATAGACTGTATTTAGGTTGTATCGGATACTGGCAAGTAAGTAAACAAACTTAATTACCATATACTCATCTTCCTACAACTTATCCAGTACTGGGTCACTGGACTATGTATATACATCAATTACTAAATACTGAAATTACATGTGCTGGTTACAGAAGATTGTGATTATAATAGAAAACGTAATTACATAAATTCCCTTGTGCTGTGGCTTAGTTATAATCCATACCCCCATTTTCAATAAACACTTATTTCATCATTGTAGTGATCCAGAGTGTTTTGCCAGAAATGGGCACAATCTTACGATGTGATTTCTTTTTTACTGTAACAGAATATACTCAGCTGAAGAGGAAACACAACAAAAATCAGCTGTCTAATAAGGATCTTAACTAAATAACACGATACCAAAGAATGATGAATTTCAACAAACTCAGGCTCTTTAATAACGTCAAGTAGGCAACAAATTATTAGATGTATTACTCTCTGAGTGGGAACATTCTAAAGTTAGACCACATGTAGACGCTTTGTCTTGAATTGCGTGAAACGTGCCCTGATTATCCAAAAACGTACGACCACCCCCCACATGACGCGAATAACGTTACCTTTCTCCTAAAAACGTTGCGCGTCAAGATATGGGATTTCGGCGGGGGGGGTGTACGCATGCGTGGAGGTGGTGCGCAGGCGTGGTAGCGGGAGTAACATTTTCGGTAGTGACAGGCAGTATTTCTGATACATGAATTTAAAATACGTATTTTAAGGAATGGACATTAGAGCTAATAGTTGATCACTTGTGTTGAACCAATAGACGTACAAGCTCCATTCAGGCCTATTCGTGTTTAAAGTTTTTAAGATGTTGCTGAATGAAGAGCTTAAAATGTTTGTTATTTTTCATTTTAAATTTTGTTGTTTTTAGTTATTTTGTATCTGTGGTGCAAAAAAGGAAGCAGTTTTGTCAATTAAATTACAAAAAAAAATCTTTCTGAGTTTAATTCTGATATTACTTTTTCATTCGATTGACTTACCTTTGAGTGTTCACGTGAGTAGTTGGCATATGTTTAAGACACTTCAGATAAGACATAAGATCTTTGGTTTCACATTTGTCTTATTGCTCTTACGCTTGGCCATTTGAGAGTGCTTGTGAAGGAACAGGCTGATATACAATATAAGTTAGATATATTTGTATTTTTTAAATATAAGACACTGTAGCTTATTTTGATACTTTGCTTGGTGACTATTTTGTAGTTTACTTTGATACATTTAGAAATGGGGTGCTTTGTTTTTTGTATCAAAATACATTATGTATTTTTGCCCATCTCTGCAGACGACTGGGTTTGAGCATTTCCTCGTGGTGCTCACGGTCAGCCGTGGTGAGTGGTATGAGACAGGGTGTTGGGTGGCCAATACTCGTCGATGCGGGATGAACGAAGGCTATCCTGTCCTGTACAAACCAACACAAGGGCTACTGTGTCACAAATGGCAGATAATTTTCATGATGGTCACGGGAGTAAGATCTGGTGCATATGCGTAATTTTTTCGAGACAGTCAACGTTATTCGCATCACTTGGAGGTGGTCATAATTTTGGCTCATTGCTGTATATCCTCCAATTACAAATCACTTGAGCACCATCCTGTGGCACTACACGCGAAATCTATAGGTTTGAAACATTTGGATTTTTGTATAGGTTGGCTAAAAGTTTTATAAACTAAGCATGCATGACTAATTCATAGCTCCACGACTAGAGACAATTCAGTAAGGGAAAAACAAATATTTCGATCAGCACGCCTCTGCTAGAAAACACCAGACAGCAGATAGGCGGGGTCAAAAGGCGAATGTTACATGAAAACTACACGTACCAGGAGGCCTTGCGAAAGGCGTGGTGAGTGCTGCTGGGCCACATTGAGCCCTTGTCATTTCCTGGTTAAAGATGGCGAATGAGAATGAGACAGCACCGAAGCCGAAGAAAGAAGAGGAGGTAGACGAGGACCATGTGCACTGCAGCGACTGCGAAAATGAAGAGCACCACTTTAATGATGGGTGAGGGATATTGTGCCTTTTAAAAAATCATAGGAGATACGTCACGTTTGTACTCGTTCACGAACTATCTCGCCTTTTGGCTTAACTGGTCCGGAGCAACCTAATTCCTAATACGCCCACCACTTACTGTTATTTCATTGGTGGAGAGGTTTTATTGATAGGCTGTATTCCGTTCCGATTGGACACTTCACTTGTCAGTTATTATTTTGGGTGGAACTTGTCGCTTCGTGGCTTGCTGAAGCCGATGCATGAAGGGTTAGAAATTGAGAAATCAATGGGAATAAGCTAGCCTTCTTAAGATTATTGATCAGATAGGAGTTAAACCCTAAACAGTCTTCGACTGGCCAACTTTGAATTAGCTTACTAGTTGTCTGAATGATACATGGTTAAACATTTTAGTTGTTCGAAAGTGAATAAACTTGATGACACTTCACAGTCTGACGGACCGTAGACAAAGCTGTTGAATTTCATATTACGATTGCCTAATAGTTGTCAGCTGCTGAGTTACAGCGGGGTACTTTGTGCTGCAAATACCGAAGTAGCTTTTTCCACAACGAAGAAACTCCTAATCGACTGTGTCATGTTGCCGCGCTTGTAAGCCCACACCGCATATCTAACAAGCCAAGCTTATTATCCACATGTGAGTGATGCTAACAACCAAAGTGGCCAAAATCACTTGGATATTATCTTGAATTTAAACATTACATGGTTAAATAGCAAGCATCTTGTGTTTAAATAACTGAGGGGGTGAAATAAACCTTATATAAAGTGATGCTGTCCGTGAGCCCCGTGTTGAGCTAGCTAGCCGCTTTGTCAAAGAGTGGCTAGCTAGCTATACCGGAGCTAACGGGGCATCCCCAGACTCATCTCACCTTTCAAGGCATTGTGCTGCTCGTCAAGGTCACATACCGAAGCAACTAGTACCACGGCGTGATTTCACTCTCTTTTCATAAATGTACCCAAATAAATCGAGAAATTGTAGCTGGGACCTGGAGGAACGTGGTAACGTGGCTAACGCTAGCTGTGACAGCGCTGCGCTACCAACCTGCCTTTTGTCTTACTCTAAACTCCGCATATTTTTACCGATTTTACCGCTCTTGGCTTGCTGAAATGTAACATCACTTCTGACAATGACAGGCACATATTAAAAGGAATATGTTTTCCAGCGTTAAATGATGATTTTTTTATTTTTGTCATAAAATTATTTAAAATTCATGCTGATGATATCAACAAAACAAGCAGCATCATAATAGATCAGTTTAGAGAAGATGTTAGTTTATGAAAATAAAAATATATATTATGTGATCTTGATATGACTGCTGGTCATGTTAAGCTTTGTCTCCTCATGGGTTCTAACAAACTACTCTTGTATTTAGAACAAGACTTAGGCGAGAGGTGGAGTAGGTAATGAACTAATGACCCAAAGTTCCACAGAAGTATGTGCAGTCTAGCTTTGTCCGGCAGGGTGGGGAGATGAGAAATCGAAACAAAAAATGCACCTGGATTTGGTCAGCCTTTGCGGTTGGAAGGTAGTAGTCCATATTTAACACTGCTCATTGTTCTTGTCAATCAAACCACGTGTCCTTTGGTCATGTGACATACCATATGTCCCATACAAATCTGACTGCACCTTCCTTTCATACTGTCTGCTCAAAAGCGAATTGGGTTAGCCTGTACTCCTCTGTAGTAGTCCTCCTCCACTAGTGGTTAGTGGTAATACAGTTTCTAGTTAATCTAAGGGGTTGGGTTCTGATAGGTCACACACAGCTGCATCTTTTAGGGAACTGTGGTAGACTTCCTCTGCTCCTGGTGTGTTGTTTTGCTTCAGTTTGGGTCATCAGATAATTGTGTACCACTGTACTAAGTGTTACTGCGGTACCAACACACACACACAGACTGAACTGCCTGCCAGCCAGCATTAGTAAGAGAGAGCTGGTTATATTTTACGTTGTACAATTGGCCTTGTGCTGCACAATAGTCTTGGATCCAAAGGTTCGGCGTTCCTTTGTGGATAAATTCGCTTTATGCATACGAGTGCCATATCCTTAAATGACCCATCGTGCTGGCATGGTGAAGGTTTTGAGGCTGCGACAGAGAGGGCTAAAGTTTGGTTCATAAGCAAGGATGGAATCTCTTGTGTGGATTGTCCATGGGTGCCTGTGTGGTTTGGATTGAGGCTCTATGGCTTTTGTTATTGTGGAAGAGACTGATCTCTGTCATCAAATTACATGAGTATTACATGATGTAGCAGAGAGATCTGCTTTGTTTCTGTGCCGCCTTACCAAAAATCCCACTGGTTTGATCGTTGTCTGAAAACCCTGCTTTGGGATAAACTTTCTCCCTTATCTACAGTGAAAGTTTGTTGTCGAGAGTAAAATTGACTTGTTAAATACATTAAGATGTTTTGTGGTTCTTATTTGGAGGGACGTATCTTGAAACGTCTCAGGAGCTGTAAAATATTGTGTTGTTTTAAAATGTTTTTTGAGGAGATGGACGTGTCCTCTTCCCTCAGTGAAAAGAGCCCAGGAGATGATAGTGGTGCCAAGAAGAAAAAAAAGAAACACAAGCGGAAGAAGGATAAATCTGGAGGCAAAGAGACCACTCAGGACCCCCTGGCCAAGGTGTGTGCATGTGTGTGCGCGCATGTGTCTGTGCCTTGGACCTCTGGCATTAACCTGTTTAGGTGTTCCCCTTATCCAGGTGAGCTCGCTCCCTGCAGACAAGCTGCAGGAGATCCAAAAGGCCATCGAGCTCTTCTCTGTGGGCCAAGGCCCCGCCAAGACCATGGAGGAGGCGAGTCGTCGAAGCTACCAGTTCTGGGACACGCAGCCTGTCCCCAAACTAGGTATGAGGGCTCAGTGGTAGACCATGGGAGATGGCCTATGTTGGGGTGGTGAGAATTTGTGTGTGACTTACATGTGCTGCTTTGTGTTTGTGTCACTGGCTTGTTGTGCCGTCAGCACGGATACCGTCCATATCATTTTGCCTCCGGCTGAGGGGGGAGTCATGTCACACATTTTACCTGTGTCCAGCAGTTGCTAAGTGGATGTCCTAAATGCCTCTTCAGGTGAGGTGGTGACGTCGCATGGCTCCATCGAGCCGGACAAAGACAACATCCGTGAGGAGCCCTACAGCCTCCCGCAAGGTTTCTCCTGGGACACCCTGGATCTGAGCAACCCTGCAGTGGTGAGCTGCATTCCGGGTGGCTCATTCCCCATGAGTGAGGTGTGGCGTGGCATCCTCACCTGTCTGATCTCCTTCCTCCCAGCTGAAGGAGCTGTACACCCTACTGAACGAGAACTATGTGGAAGATGACGACAACATGTTCCGCTTCGACTATTCACCGGAGTTCCTGCTATGGTGAGTGCAGCTCCCCAATGTCTGTGAGGCAGGATGCCGGTTTCTGTGAAACCAAGGGGGTGGGGTATAGCTCATCAGCTTCAGCATCTGTGCCTGTGATTAGATGGCCGCCGATTTTAGCCCTGGCCTCGGCAGGATAGTCACTTCTCCGCTGGGCCCTCGAGCAAGGCCTTTAAGCCCCCAAAATGCACCAGGGGCTTTAGATAAATGGTCCAACCTTGCACTCACACCCCAAGCTACAACTCTTGACTGTATATACAGCTCTGTAAAAACTTAAGAGACCGTTCTGTATTAATGAAAAAAAATGTCGATTTTTTTGATCCTGCTTTAATCCTGGTTCTGCTGGAAGAAGGCTGCATGGCAGGTTGCTTCCAGGCTCAAAATTTGTAAGACAGCAGTATACAAAAACAAGGTGAAGCAGGAGACACTGGGAACGACCAGAAAACCAGCCAGGTAGAGGGCATAAGCAACTTTCTAATGCCAGAGATGACCGTCAACTTATCAGGCAGTGCCTCATAAAATCAGAGGATGACCTCAAGTGACCTTCAGAAATAATGGGAAACCTTAAGTGGTGTGAAGCGCAATGCTAGGACAGTTCATATCAGGCTCCTAGAAGTAGGAGTGAAGACCCATAAAGCAAGGAAGAAGCCCTTCGTTAATGAGAAACTGAGAAGAACCAGGCTGCAGTTTGCAAAAATGTATATTTTTCAGATGCAAACCCATAAATTGAGAAATGAAAGAAACTACAAATTTTGCTGTGGTCTCTTTTTTTCCAAAGCTGTATATGTGTATGAGCAAGATGGGATATGAGAAGAGAGTGTCCAGTGTCCCTGTACTCATACTTATGCACATGGCAAATACAATGTAACGATCCGTAATCTTCATTTCTTCTTTGGAGTCAGCCCATACAGGTCTAGGTTAACTCTGATGCTGCAACACTTGATGGTGGCATTCAGTTAAGCTCTTGGAAAGTGGATTGTTGTATTCATTAGCGTTAAAAGGGTCACTAGTGATCAAGCCGCCCCCCCTCCCCCAGAGTAGATCACTTTAAAATGGCTGATTATGCCCTGAGTATTGATTGTGCTGTCTCTTAAACGCGGAATAGATCGAGCATTCCTATGTCACCCAGAAGGATGGACAGTAACACCGTTTCTGGTCTCCCCCCCGGTGCCCGCCCAGGGCTCTGCGTCCCCCAGGCTGGCTGCCTCAGTGGCACTGCGGGGTGAGGGTGAACTCCAACCAGAAGCTGGTGGGCTTCATCAGTGCCATTCCTGCCACCATCCGCATCTACGAAACGTAAGTGTCACGGACGCCATCAGCTGCGAATGAGCGCCATCGCTGACCACATCCTCATTCTCAAACCCAGTCCTTGGTGTTACCTTCCTTTTCAGTGGACAAAAAGAAAAATGTTCATCCTGGTCTTTATCCAGATCTATAACAAGAAACTCTTTAACCATTGTGTTTTTTACTTCTTCCGTTCTAAATTCTAGAATCTATAGAATTTTACCTCATTTTGAAAATCGACTGGGGTAACTTCGACCCCAAAAATAAGAGGTTAAACAAGGTTTATACCTAGAAGTGCACCTGGCACCCCTCACCTTATGTTACTTGTTAGGTGGAAATAAAGGATCATTATCAATATCTAGTGATTTGGGGTATTTGGGAAACACTTAATGGTGGATAAATGGATAGCAGCCAACATGGCAAATTGTTTTATCATCGTTTTTGAGTCCCGACCCCTTACCTCATGTGTCGCTCAGGGAGAAGAAGATGGTGGAGATCAACTTCCTCTGTGTGCACAAGAAGCTGCGGTCCAAACGGGTCGCTCCGGTGCTGATTCGCGAGATCACCCGGCGGGTCAACCTGCAGGGTATCTTCCAGGCTGTGTACACGGCCGGCGTGGTGCTGCCTAAACCCGTGGGGACATGCAGGTGTGTGTTGGCATATACGAGTGCCCCTGTGAGCGCTCGGCACCCTCCCTGTTCGGTGCCCCCTCCTGACGGGAATGTACGTTTTTCACAGATACTGGCATCGCTCTCTGAACCCACGCAAGCTGATCGAGGTCAAGTTTTCGCACCTCAGCCGGAACATGACTATGCAACGCACCATGAAGCTGTACCGCCTGCCTGAGGTTAGTGGCGGGGGCATGTCCTCAACAGGGTGCAGGGGGGAGATGCATCTGTGTTGGACAGCTTGTTTAGCTAGTGTCCTTATCCAAAGCAGCTTGTACGCATACAGTTCAGCACATGTTTTGCTGAGTCTGCTGAAGCTAACAGTGCAAACGGACATAAACTCTCCTGTCCGCCCCCAGGCACCAAAGACCTCCGGGCTGCGAGCCATGACCCGGAAGGACGTCCCAGCTGTGCACCGCCTGCTCCAACTGTACCTCCGGCAGTTCTACCTGGTGCCTGTCCTCAGCCCAGAGGAGGTAGAGCACTGGCTACTGCCCCAGGAGAACATCATCGACACCTACTTGGTGGAGGTCAGGACAGTTCGACCCGCCTCAGACTGTGACCTCAGTATGGGGGCGTCCCTGGTCCTGTAGAGTTGTTGTAGAGGCTTCACCTCGTTACATAGGTTCCACCATGAAAACAGTTCGCGTGGCACATTTCAAAAGCTGCATGTCCTCCAGGCTTGCAGCATCGCGGCCGTTGCTTCTTCGCTGCATCACTTCCTTGTTTTTTGAGCTGCTGTGCAATTTGCCGTGTCACCATTTTTTAATGGGGAAAGTTCTTAACAGAACCGAGAAAAGGCGTCGTGTGAAAAAGCATGTTGTCTGCTGTTACTAATTCAGTTATTCAGATGTGAATTTATGGATAACGTGGATGCCCGTGACCTTGAAGGAAAGATTCTTCCCTCGTGAATTTTGTCCACAGTGAGCCCTTCCTTAAGGCTGCTGTGTTTCTTTTAAAGCATCAGTTACTCCCGCCCTGTGACATTTTAACAGGATGAGTCACCATAATTCTGGTCTTCATTAACTAAGTGTCCCCTGCCATGACGTCCTTCTCCCCCCAGGGCAGCGATGGTGAGGTGACAGACTTCCTGAGCTTCTACACACTGCCCTCTACCATCATGAACCACCCAGTGCACCGCAGCCTGAAGGCCGCCTACTCCTTCTACAACGTGCACACGGTCACGCCCCTACTGGAGCTGATGAACGACGCCCTGATCCTGGCCAAGGCGGTGAGCCTCGGGGGATGGGGTACAAGGGGGCTGGGCCGCTGCTTCTCTCTGGGAGATGATTATCTAGTCACATGTGACAGTTTTGTGACATTGGGTGGAGTCAGGAATGTATTGCATATAAATTGTGGGTGTTGGTGCAGGTTATTAGTGGCGATATAACGATATACCGAATTTTGCTATATAGTCTCAACGGTTTTGGAATTGTGGTGATGTCTACCAGGATATTACGTGGTTATTGTGCCAGCACAGCTGCGTTCTATTATCTCTCCTTGTTGAAATTGCAGTTTTTGTGTGAACAGCAGAGGGTGCAATCATACTAAGAGCTGTTCTGCTGTGATTGTGACTTTTGTTTGCAAAACAAGCTGCTGCAATACGTTTTTATGAAAAGACTGCTGCATTGTTTTTTGCAGTTGTACATTCATTGTTCAAAGACAATTCATGCCAATTTTTTTTTTTGCATATGCTCAGGTCATGGCTAGAAAACTATTAAAGTAGAAACACTAAAAGGAAAAACATTTTATACTAATAAATACCGATGTAGTATTTAATAAAGGACTTTTTTTTCAAGACATTTTTCTTCATATTTTAATATTTTGATATTGTACTGTGGACCTACCGTGATTTTATCGTACTGTGAGTTTTTGGTATCGTTACATCCCTAATAATTAGGAGTAACCTAAATGTGACCCTCAGGGGTGCCATAAAAGGGGGGAAATTAGGTTGGTTCCAAGGGCCCAAGTGACAGGGGCCCTAAAATTTTGTAGCAGAATTGGCTTGATCTGGGTTGGGGGCCAAATATGGGGCCTAAAATCTCTAATGGTGCCCCTGACTACACTAATGAGGAAATGCTTTCTTATTTATGTAGTGACCCTAACATTTTGTGCTTTAAAAAATTATCCATAGTATACTGTAAATGTTTAATGTATCAGTTATGCTTGTTGGTAATTTAATTGGTGTATGAAGTACCGTAGTAGGGATGCAAAGCGGTGGCAGATTTCCAGAAACTTTCTATGGGAAGTTGAGCTGGGGAATTTGAGTGGTACTCCATGTCAAATATGGCAAAGAAAGCAAACTGTATGAATACAACATAGAATATGATTTATATGCAGTGTGCTTTGATGCAGTTGTTTTCTTGGTGTTTTCACACACACATCATTTCGTTACACAATGATATCACTATGTGTTTTTTTTTCCCCCCAACTACATTTAAGTTTCCTGATATGGGCCAACCTGCAATTTTTGTACATTTTCAGTTTATTCCTGTTAATTCCCATATAGCCCCTGTTATTCTTGGGGTCGAAGTTACCCCAGTCCATTTTCAAAATGAGGTTAAATTCTATATAGATTCTAGAATTTAGAACAAAAGAAGTAAAATACACAAAATACACTTCCTGTTAATTCCCATGAAATGTTTCCAATGTTTCCAACTTCCGGCTGGTCCCAGAATTTTGCAACCCTATAAGTATATAGTAGTGCATTATATAAATGAACTATGCAACGTGGTTGGGTTGTTTGTTGGTGTTTAACTTAGAAAGATTTGTAATGAGTTCTTTCTGCCAATCAGAAAGGATTTGATGTTTTCAATGCACTGGACCTGATGGAGAACAAGACTTTCCTGGAGAAGCTGAAGTTTGGCATTGGCGACGGGAATCTGCAGTATTATCTGTATAATTGGAAGTGCCCCAGCATGAGCTCAGAGAAGGTACATGGTGGCTCCCCCGACCTGAAAACACAATTGGTATTTAAACAACAGTCATGTATCAGTAAAGGAATATGGGTAGTAACTGTAAGCTTCGCAGGCCATCCCACGGCTTAATTCATAGATATATTCATAGTGCTACAGTGTGGGTTGGTTGTCCTTTGCGTTTTTGCTGATCGGCAGAGCTGGTCATTATTCAGTCGTTTCTGGCAGCTTGTTGGTCCGACTCTGCAAAAGCTGCCTGTTTTTCGGCAATGGCCAAGTGTTGGGAAACTAGAACTGCTGACTGTGCAGTTTTCTTGATTTTAATCTAGGAGGTATCGCAGCTCTACCGTAAGACTGATACTTGGGTCAGAACAATATGGACGCTCCCCGGGTTACACTGGGGTCACGTTCCAATAAACGTACTGTAAGGCGAAAATGCGTTTTTATACAGTACATCAAACCTAAGAAGCATCATAGCCTAGCCTACCTTAAACATGTTTAGAACAGTTCCATTAGCCTACAGTTGGGTAGAATCATTAACAAAGCCTTTTTATAATTGTGTTGAATATCATGTAATTTATTGAATAATCATACTCATCGTAAAGTTGAAATATCATAACATGGACCATCGTAACCCGGGGAGGGTCTGGACTATAAAATATACATGATAAAATTGATATGCTCACCTCTCATCCTCCAGGTGGGCTTGGTATTGCAGTGACACACCCCCCCCCCCCCCCCCCAAGCACGCCAAGTCGAGAAGACCCCCCCGATCCCCCCCAAGACCGAAAAATCGATGGATTTCCTGCTCCAGGAACGAGAACTACCGCCAATTATTTTTTTTTATATATATATACCCATGCTGCACTGCCGCTGTTGGGCTGGGGAAGGGGGTGGCGGGGGGGTTGCCTAGTACTGCCCCTCCCCCCCTTTCCCCATCATTCCCCTGCATGGAACTGAAGCCATCGTTTTTTCTCTTTTCCATCCCCAACAATAAGAAATAAGTACATCACCCCTGTACATCATGTGGGCTCACACTCAACATACGCTGTTGGACTGCTCGTCTCTTTCACACCCATTCACAGCACTGTCTTGTTTTTTTCCCCCCCTTTTTTTTTTTTTTTTGCTTTTCCTCTCCTCTCTTCCTTGCAGGAAGGAGCTTTGTTGTTGTCTTCAGATTGAGCTTGAGAGGAAATTTAAAATCTGAACAATCAAATGAAAGAGAAATTTAAAAAAAATTTAATAAATATCCAGAATGGACAAAGGAAGATGTTTGCTGTTGCTGTGTGTATATTTGTTTTTATTGCACAAGTATCTTTTTCTTGTAAGCTGTGTTCTAACTCCACCGGTCTGGCTTTTGATTGGTTGTCTTGACCTTTGTTGCCTTTTTGATTTAAGTACACTTCATTGTTGTCACTGCTGTGTTAAACGCACTATATCTTATCCACAAAGGGACAATGTATATGCAGGTTTTTGGTAGGCTAAGGTAACCTTTAGGCCAGCTGTTCAAACCCAGGTATGAGAACTCTTCTGCCAATCTGTCCTCTAATTAGGGAGCTACAGTGAAAACCCGCAGACACAATGGCCCTTTCTGGGTAAGATTGGCCACCCCTGCTTCATAAGATGACCACAGGCAGGGCCCTGCTTCTGTGGCTTAACCTGCCTGGCCTGCAGCAGAGCAGACTGGCCAGTGGGGAAGGGTCGGAGCCCAAGGTAGGGTGGAGCAGCCCCGTGAGACATGGCGTGTAAGTTTGACATTAGGAGGGGGAGAGTCCGGCCCACTTTTTGTCTCACTTGGGAGCAGAATAAGATTGAACCCAATTTATCAAGCTGTTCATGTGTGTGTGAGGGCACAAAGGACAGCAAGGTTTTCAAAAGGGGGGTGGGCTGTTTCATGGAGAGAGATGAAGGCACAGGTTTTTTTTTTCCCCTCTTGTGCAAAATAAAATGAATTAGAACTGCTAATTTTGGTTTTTGTCTACAAAACTCAACCATACTATTGTAATTAAAAATTGCAACTTCAATACCTCACCTGTAGTAACGTGTGTTGTGCAGGTTGACTAGTCAACAGTGTAATATGAAGCCATTCTGGGGACGTGTGTCGACCACCGGAAGAGACTTCAACACATTTTGGACGTTTGTGTCCGAGGTGGCTGTCTCTTGGCGTTCCTGCGATGATTTCTGAATGGGCGGCAGCCTGTGGAATAAAATGTAGAAGGAAACCAGTCACCTGTGGCATAGCAGCAGTGATTGGGAATCCAAAATGGCCACACTGTCTTTGGGATACGTTTTATACAAATGACTGCAATATGCATGCAGAGGCCAACGATGGGAACACTACTTCTACCTTGGAAATTAGGTCTGAAGTCAATTTAACAAAAAAAAATTAAATAGGTTGAAGCTAACTGCTAAAACGTGGCAGAGTGGTTGTGGTCACAGACTTGTAAATGAGTTTTCAATTACAGTGGTATTGGGTGGGGCTGGGCTGTTGTATCAGAGCAGATAGACCCATTCTATTTTAATTCAATTGAACAAATTGCCAAAAAAAGTAATTGACTGACCATTTTTGATTAAATTTGGCTTGCGAATTTCACATACTTTCTAGAGCTCAGAAATAGTTACTCTCCTCCTTTGAGATGTAGTGCCTTCACCACAGGTAGAAAAAAAAAAAAAATTCATGGCAACTTTATAAAATTAAGTTTTTTTTCCTGTTATAAATTGTATTGCCGCGTCACCTGTAAAATAAACGATATTGGTAAACCTGGCATGGTCCGGATTCAGCTTATCAATGACAATTTCCTGAAAAGCATAGAATAAGGTGGCTGGTGGGATCAAGGAAACAAACTTTGGCTCTCTGTGCCAGTAGATGATAAATGGGTGTAATGTTACCTGTGAACGTGGCTAGAGGTATGCCTGGGCTTCACCTTACAAGGCAAAGGAGAAGTTCCCTGTGAAGTCCCCGAAGCACTTTACACACTTTTAAGTGCACTTTAGTTTTACTTCCAGTACACTTTAGACTTATGAAAAACAGGAAAAAAAAAAAAAAAAAAAAAAAGTGTAGGTTCAGTGATTTTGTTAGTTCAGAGCCTTGTAACACTTACACCCCTTGGAATATCAGCACAATGCATTTGTTGTTTCAAAAGGTAAAAAGTACTTTCTTCCCATTTACTGGTAAGTGAAAAATTTGTGCCACTTCCCCCACATGCCTTTTTTGAGGCTCAAAAATAGCTTGTAATCAAGGGGATCAGTCAATAGGTTAAATGTTTTATATACAAGTAGTACATATATGTGTTACTCCAAGCCTTATATTTTGAAAAAAAGAAACAAACTCGTGCAAAACTTTAAATGAAAAGTATTTAAAGAGCTTTCTAATGAGTTATAGTTCATAAGGAACTACTGAATGATGTTCTTTTTCCTACCTGCAGCGGCCACCTCCAAAGATAAGAACTGGGAAAATTCTGGTTCATAGTCATTTAACCACAGTGTTACCTGTTGTTCCTTGATTATTTAATAGTTCACAGCCCTTATATAATCAAGTAATTTGGATAATGAATAAACCCTAATCACTCCTTCTAGCATATGCATGTTGCATCTGCCCATTCTGCTTTCTTTAGGAAGCAACGCTCCAGCAGATGGCGCTGCCCCTCTATGTTACTCTAACAAAACGCCCCGCTGAAAATGAACCTCTTTTGTAGTAAATGGACTCTGCTGAGTGAAATGTTAATTTGAGACCATGCTCTATTGTACCGTGTAACATTATAGAGAGATGTACATGAAATTGGTTTTCCTTGCAGTGCTTTCTGGATAATGCCGTCACCTAGTTTTTGGCTGGTATTTATTCCAGTTGTCCCGGCTGCCTTTAGTGGCCTTGTTGCGTGCAATCCTGGACACCAGACGCTTGTTATCCCTCTCCACTTCCATCAGTCGTTCCTGCTCCATCCGAAATTTCAGAGCCCCAACATGTAGTGCCTGTTGCAGACAAATCGCCTTTCCGCCAGAATCAATTCTAAAGCCACCAGAGCAGGGTTTAAGGCAGGTATGTAACTGCAGAAACAAGCATGAATCAAACAACGGCGTGGCTCCGGTCATTTGATTCTTATAATCGAGAAACAATAATTACCTGTATTTTCTTCATGTTGAGACGACAATACAGGTATTTCCTGGGGGGGGGTTCTTGTCTACAAGTGGTTAACTGGACAGATCTAACAGAAAACATCAAGATTGGTTGACAAGTCAATTAAGGCATTATTTAAACATTAAACAGTTGCGTAAAATTTTTAAATCCATTTATCCTCACGCCAAAT
The DNA here is from genome assembly GCA_011763525.2 of Mormyrus iriodes. Classification (NCBI taxonomy): domain Eukaryota; kingdom Metazoa; phylum Chordata; class Actinopteri; order Osteoglossiformes; family Mormyridae; genus Mormyrus; species Mormyrus iriodes. Next base: position 639,305 of record JAAGVU020000114.1, read on the forward strand.
CACCCCAGCACCTTACGCTCCCTGGCAGTTACTGTGGTTTAATTGCGCACCCACGGCTGCCTAATACCGTTTTGCATCCGTTCCATATGAAATCTGTAGTGTTGGTTATACCGCTGCTTTCTTGTTGTGCCGTACTGCCCAGGTGCCCCACCGACAGTCGGAAACACCGAAGTCTGCTTTGTGCACTTTTCATGGACCTTCCCGACACCCCGAGAAAAATACGAGCAGCCAGGAGTACTGGACCGTTGCCGTAGCGGCGGTGTATAAAACATGTCGAATTTTTGATGCGGCGGAACATCTCACGCGTATTAACACGCTCTTATAGTAACATATAGGTTGCCTCTATATTATCACTGGATGCAGACAACCGAGACACTGTTAATGCAAAAGCCCATCATTGCGCTTAATATACCATGAACTTGTTCACAAAAGAAGGGCGGTGTTGTCGCTTATACCCAGGGGCGGATTAATGCATGCCAGTGTACCCAGTGTGTGCCAGTGGTTCTCTGTCTTTCTTTTGCCCTGTGCTGCTTGGGATAAACGATGGATGCGTGCATTGCGATGAAATGATCCCCAGTAGCATTTGATAGAACACCGTAGTGGAAAGGTGTTCCAAGAGAGCGCCCCATGGAGGGAAAGGGTGGAATTGTTCCTGATGTTCTCCAAATTTCGCCACCATCCTGTGCCACTACCTCCAGCAGCGAGAGTACCGGGAGATTTTCCGGAGGCCTGGCCGATCAGTCCGAGCACACCTCGTAATAGAAAGATGTCGAAACAAACGATGGTTTAGTACAAAATGCGCACGCAGTATGGGGACGCCCCGTGCGTTGTGTGTGTGATGTGCCTCTGCATAGTCCCACAGCGCTATGAGAGCCACGTATCGTCATCTTATCACATTTGTATCCGGGCTGCCAACTCTCACGCATCTGGCGCGACACTCACGCTTTCAGACTGTCAAGTTCACGCAAGAAATTACGGCAAATTTATATTATTCCATTATAAAACTAAAATTAGATGCATCAAAAGCGTTGGGGTAGTTTTCAAACCCTACCGACTATTTACAAGGTAATAAACTGTTACATACATGTAAATGCGTGCGCGTGAGTGTGCAGACTTGTCTTGAATTGAAAATCTCCCGCAAGCCAGCTGACCAAAGTAGGCAATTCTGGTGTATAGATAAATAAAACTCTGTGTATGGTTTAGGGAAACAGAGGGAAAGAAAAGCCCTAGAAGAGGAAACTGAAAAATGTTCTGGAATTACTGACTTGCTCCGCAAGGGGTCAGCTAACGTTAATAAGCCTGCAGCTGGTCACGAATGCTTGCAGCTAAGGTGGCCAGATGTGCGGCTTTAGGTCGGACAGTACGGATCTTCAGCTTGATATCCTCCGTCCGGCGCGAAGTCTAGCCAGGTGCTTGTTTGCCCTCCTTTTCACCGTTGATGTAATTTGTAAGGGATAACGTACGACTGCTTACCTAATAATTAACCCGGATAACCTGTCCGTTATTAAGTTTCGAGGCAGTATAAAAAGTCCTGTTCTAGATTAGGTGACGCATCTGTTGGGCTTGAAGTTACCCCAGTCCATTTTCAAAATGAGGTTAAATTCTATAGATTCTAGAATTTAGAACGGAAGAAGTAAAATACACAGGAGTTAGTGGTTGAACCCACCGACTTGATGATTTTATTTGCAGGTGATGCTGTCGTTCAAAATGCCTAAACGAAAACACTTACAAATCAGAGTGGTCCAAAGAACACACGTTGATTTATAAAAGTAAGACCGACGGATTCCATGCCTTCTGCACCCTATGCCGATGGATGTGGATATAATGGGAAGGGTTGAAACAGCAATAACGTACACGGTTTTGTGAGTGTTCTTTTACTTTGATCAAATTTCCCATAAATTCTTTAATGTCAGCTTTGTAACATTTTTTTTTCCATTGTGGATAAATCGGGGTGTCTGGGCGCTGCTCTCAGATTGCTGTACACCCCCGAAACTTCCAGCAGAGGTGAGATGTCTACCTATGGTGATCGCTATGGAGAGGCAGAACATGCCCAGCAGTTTGCTGATGCTTCTCAGAATGTACTGTCTGCTCTGGCCTTTCTTGTGTGGCGACATCATATTGCCCACCCAGTGGAGTCTGCTGTCCTCCTGGTCTCAGGGGCTTTTTTGCATCCTGGAAATTCATGGCCAACTCCTTTTTGTCTTGCTGATGTTGAGCTTCAGTGACATCAACTGGTGAATAACGTCTAAAAAGGAATCTTTGCGTTATTCATTTCACGTTTGGGAACCAAATTACATATTGCGTTGATGTGCTAAAATGCAGCTAACATTTTAAAAGGTATGATTTTCCTCCTTTTTTAATTAAGTTTGTATTTTTCCAGTCAGCTAGTTGCCAGGGAAGTAGCAGGTAATTTTAAAAGCGTTCAGATTAGGACTTTAGTAGCGTTAACATAAGCAGGTATTTCATATGCTGCATTTAGGCTTTGGAAGTATAACGTAACGGAAGTATATAATAAAATAAGTTTTAATTTTAAATTTTATCACAAGCAGGAAATATATATCTTTTAACAAACATAAACGATCTATCTGGGCATCGCAGGGGGAATTTCTGTAGATTTTTTTCCGGCCTGATATAGGGCCACGAGGGACCAGACGTTGACGCAGTTTCCCATTTATTGGTTCTGTGACAGTCAAACCAGATATTCCTGTCATTTATCTAGCATAACAGCTGACTTTAGTCAGCGTTACAGGGGGCCTGGAGACTACCCCAAGTAGCACGGGGCACAAAGCTGATGTATGGATGGCAATTTCTCTTTTATACAGATGTAAATTGATGTAAGATTATGCAGTTGCACATAGTTGTTACGCCCTAATATATGACTTTATGGTGGTGATTTTTTTTCACTACTTCACTTCGCAAATAGAGGACAGAAGTAGTCGAGCCAGATATTTTTTATCCATGCATTTATGGCTGCTCATGTCATTACACTTAAATATGCAAAACAGCTAGTGCCGTAGTGAAAATGGAAGGGGCAATTGTGTTACATAAGTGATTCATTAACTGGTCTAGATGCCACCTGTAGCGTGAGGTGTTGGGGTACTGAGAGGTGCTGAAGGGTTTAGATCTGGGACAGGTATTTAAATCGCATTTAGATCTCGGATCTTTCAGCACCGTTTTTCTCAAATACCCTCCTCGAAAAACTCCCTGAATAAAACAAATGTCCAAGGAGAAGGTATTTTTTTCCAATTGTATGCTGTTTCCTAAATATCGCTTTGTCTGTCGCATGATCCTTGAGTGGAATTTCTAAAGAACTACAAAATCAAGAGTACGATCTTTTGACGTGACAGGCTACGTATTATTTGTGCGCCGCTGTTAAATAGAAGTAAGGTTTTTTTTAATCGTTCGGACATCTGCGTTTAATTTCTTTAATGAAATGGATGCTTGTGGTGTTTTTTTTAATTTTCGATCGGCGAATCGGTTGGGTTTAAGTTAAAAGGTCCTGGGACTCGAAAAGGTTGAGTGTTTTCTTGTGTTATAACGTTATTGGCTAACTGGTTAGCAGAGCATCTTGGAGCTATCATCTGTGTAAAGAGCGGTCCCTTGTCTTTCGAGGCCGTGATCGCGGAGCCTCTGCGCTGCATTTTATTGACCGATAGCGTCCATCGGTGCTGATCACTGACATATTGTCACTGGCAGTCACGTCTAATGATTCCGATGCTGAAAAAGTTCCCACGGCCCAACCACGCAGCTAGCATGTTAGTCAGCTAACTATAAACATTAACCGGTTTTTCCTCAACATTTATTTATGCACTCCGCATCTTTGCTTATATGTAATCTTGTCGCTCGTCTGCAATGAGTGTAGCGCAACAAATTTACATCTGAGTTATTTCCACTGTGCTCTGTATCTGTACAAGGTTCAACGAGCAAGTCGATAAAATACAGCTTCTTACAGTAGTAAGTTTTTGTACAGATGTACATGTCTTATGGAATTTAGACACGTATAATAGGCATTATCTTACACTCATTTAATGCATGGATATAGTTAGCTGACTAACAGGATCTTGTTCCCACCAGTTCCCTTAAGAGGTCTCCATTTTACTGTTTTTTTCTGACTCTTCTGTTAGTAAAGCTGCGAGCTGCAGGGAGCGAGACACCAGGGGGAACAATGGCAGCAGGAGGCTTGGGCGACTACGAGGTAGACCTCCACCTGTCGGTCGGCTTTCTGAGGGAGCAGCTTGGCGGGACCATCGAGGAGGCGGTCCGGACAGCGGTCGAAACGGTTCTGTGTGAGACGGTCCGGCTGCTAGGCCAGCGGCTGGGGCTCCTCCCCGGGGCCAGGGCCCAGGACAGTGGTGGGACTCAGAGCCTGAAGCTGCGACTTGAGGCTACAGGTGGAGAATGGAAGGTGGGGGACAGCGGGGACCAGGGGGCCACCGAGACGGACTTTGGGGTTGTGGGTAAGACCGTAAGGAGCACGAATCGGACAAATTTCGTGGCTCAGAAACCTCACCTCCACAGTGGGGACCCAGACCCCCCCCACGATGAACAGGCTGACTTTGGAGTGTTTTCCGACCCCTTTGACATGGATTCGGCTGGAGCCAGGGTGGAGGACTTTGGGGAGGGGCAGGACATGGGACTTCCGGAGGATTGGGAACTGATGAACAAAGTGTACAAGGTGGAGCACAGCGAGGGCCTTTCCTTCATAGACGAGGGTGGCACCGCACACTGTAAGCGCCCCCCCCCGTGAGAAACACAGTGACAAATTATTATTTATTGACAATTAACTGTTGTTTCTGTGTCCTTATTGTCTGATGCTGCTGCCTAATGCTTTAAAGTCTCCCGATCTGGTCTTCGGGGACCCACAGCCAGTCCATGTTTTTGCTCCCTCTGAGCTCCCTGCCAGACAGTCCACATTTGACACTGGGAAGTATTATTAATAATAATAATAATAATAATCTCATCCACATCCGTCTGTGGGTCTCTGAGGATCGGATTGGGAAACACTGCTTTGAAGCATTTCTCTTTAGAAAGTAGATAGGGCTATACATTACAAACTTTGAAACTTTTTAACATTAGTGCATTATTGGAAAAAGATGGCATTATGCCGAATTACTTCTGTCTGCCATTGAAACAGGCAAATGTCAGAGGACATTTTTAGACAGTTTTAGTCTTCTGGATGAGTTTTGTTCTCGGTGGCTGTGTGCTATCTGAAGGGAGCCTCAGGCTGCCATTGGCTTGCCCTCTCGTACCCAGACGCTGAGGACTACCTGATGCACGACCGCGACCTCAGGATCATCACAGTGCCACAGGAGGAAGAGCTGCCTCAGCCGGACACGCCCGCCGTCCAGGACCGCTTGGCGAAGTTCAGCCCGGCCGACATCAAGAAAGAAGTGCCTGAGGCACAGAGCTCTTCCACCATGGCTGAGACTCCAGCACTACCCCTTGCTGGCGAGGTGGGTGGTGTGCGGCGCCATTAAATCCGGGTCATCGGATCCTTTCAGAACACATAATAAAGTCAGCCCCCGAGTATAAAGTACTTGGCTTATTCCAAATACCCAGCCGCAAATCATACCGTGATGACGCCGCTTTTCCTTTGATACCTTCTATCTGGCTACACCTTTTCCAGCTTCCTGTTTTCCAGGCCGCAGTAAACAGTGGTGCGGAGGTCAGTCATGTGATCAGAATGTGGCTCCACTTCATCGTTCATTGGAGGATGGTGCTTAAAATATGTGTTTGATTAGATGTTTTTCTGCATGAATTGGAGATGTTGTAAACTAAGCAGGTTATGTCAAGTAAAGGCCTTTGCTAAGCCAGTGAATCACGTGAGATCACCTTTCCTAACCTCCATCTGCCTACCTGCACAAAACATGAAAATGACCTGGGTTATTCCCTGCCTTGTGCCTGTAGCTTCCCGGATAGACCCCCGGAACCCTGCACAGGACAAATGAGTGAGTGAGTGAGTGAGTGAGTGAGTGAATGAATGGATGGATGGATGAATGAATGGTACCGAGTTGCCCATGAGGGCCTGATATTTGAATCATCTCATCCACACTGAGTAACACCCCGCATTTGGGCATCTATGGGGCATTGCCTGAGGCTGAGCTGCTCCAAGCCCCTGCTGTCTTCTCTTCCAGCCCCAGAGTGAGAGCCACGGTGCTGGTGAGCCCCCCGTGGAGTTTGGCCCGCAGAACTACCTGGAACAACTCCGACTTTGGCTGGAGCGGCTCTGCCCGGAGGTGATGAGGGAGTACGAGCGCGACGGCTGCCTGTGCGAGCTCTCGCGCCGAAAGCTCATCAAGTTCGCCGTGTCCTTCATCATGGATGAGTTTGGATTGTACGGCCATCCCCCCGCTCCGCTCCACATAGCATCAGAGAGAGAAATGAGGCTTCAGAACCCTTTTGTGAGATGGGCGTAACCCCCATGTGCTGTCCAATAAAAGCCCAGTTTAACCCCACAGGAGCAAAAAAGCAACCAATGAGAAGTCTGTTAAATTTGATTGACAGCACCTGATAGCCCCTCACAAGGTGGATTTTCAAGCCTTGTTCTGAAATCACTGCTGTTCTTTGTTTATCTGGGCCTTTTAGGAGGCCTCTCCTATGCTTTTTCCTGGCTCCTCAAATAGCTACCACTGTTTCTGTGTATTTTTACAGGAGAAAAATGCCTGCAGAATATGATTAAGTGATATATCTAACTAGCCACTGTGTGTCATTTGCTGATCCCACTGACTGTGGCCCTTGGCTCTGTCCCTGTAGTTACCCCACCTCAGCTCAGAAGACCATGCTGGCAGAGCACATCGTGGAGCTGTTTCCCAGTCTCCGGCTGTGCGTGCCCTATGCTGGGATCAATGGCGTTGTGAGTGAGGCCCTCCCAGAGCCAATCACATCTTCCAATTCATTGGCCCCGCCTCTCACTACCTTCAGAACCAGCCAATTAAATCCGGACAATTTTTTCCTTGTTCTTTGTTCAGAAATGCATTTATAATGTGCAGACAAACAAGCACTGAGTTCAGTAGCCGTTAAAGAATTTCATTGAAAAATTGAGTAGCTGAGTTGGCTTATGTGTTATTTGTAAAAGCAGATTACTTTAGAAATTTAAAAGTTTTGAAATTTAGCAAATACAGTAATACCTCACCCTATGTCAGTAATCGGTTCCGATAGGTGGACGTAAGTTGAAAAACTACAACATGAAAAAACCCAAAAAACTATTTAGACCCCCTGTAAACAACTAATAAGGATTTTATAATTGCTACGTTAAAGAGAAAACCAAAAATTTTACCAAAAGATTTTATGCAGCCAGAACTTATCGGCACCAAACATCAGGTAAATAAGACAATATTTTTTAATTTATTAACTTTGATTTTATGCAATACAATATTTTGCATATTTTAACATTTGCCAACCAAAGTAAGGTTGTGTAAACCGACTTAAGATTTGTATTTTTTCCATATATTTTTAACAAAGAATGACGTAAAGTTGAATTCGACGTAACGCCAGTTGACGTATGATGAGGCATTACTGTACTCTGACAAATAACATCTTAAAAATTACAGATACCGAATGTTAATGGAAATTGTGACACCAGTAAAAAACATTTAGACATTAATTGACTAACAGATAATAGACTACTATAAACTGTAACAGTGCAAAGAATGTCAGGGGATTTATAGCACAGAATTCCATAATAATGTCTCAGAATAGCAATACACATAGATATTTGTAGCTGCAGAGAGTTACACTTTAGTAAAGAGATTTAGATCTTACTAAAAACCTGAGTAAGATCTGAGCACCTTCACGCCCTGGCTGACAGAGCAGGACACAGCTTCTCTTCAGGCTGTGACACCACCGCTGTTCTCTCTCTCTATTATTGTGCCCCCTTGTGTTGGGGTGAAACGCAGGAGCACCTGTACGACCCGGTGTCGCGGACCGGGTACATCGAGACGCGGCTGCGTAATTTCCGGCGGACGCTGGAGGCTGACAAGAAGAAGTATGTCCTGAAGCGGCGACGAGCCGAGCTGGGCCTGGTGAGCCAGGCTCCTGCGGCGAAGGGGCTGCAGGGCAGCGAGGAAACCCGCAAGTGGGTGGCGCTGCTGAAGAGGACGAGTCCGCTGACCAAGAACCTGCCCACCATCCGTGCCGCCATGGAACGCACTTTCGCTGCCCGCAGGAAGTGGATGAGCAGCGAACGGCCCAGTGTGGGTGCCATTTTGGCAGAGTACCCCCGATTCCTGGATGTCCCATCTATGGTAGGCCCTGTTGCCATGGAAATGGCTCGAGTGCTGAAAACAGGCCCGCCAATGAGATATCTAGTTGTAGTCCAAGTGTTCATTAATCTGATGCACGCCTGTGTCCAGATCGACCTGGAGTTTGAGAAGATGTTCCCCGGAAAGGGAGACGCCTTCCTGTCCAAGTGGTCGTCACATGTGGTGCCTAGGGTACGGCAGATCGCAGAGCGGGAGGGGCCCCCGGAGGTTGCCGAGCTGCTGCAGCAGGCCAGTTCACAGCCGGAAGGTCAGCAGGAATCCATGAATCACTTTAGGACAGGGTTCCCGAATTCTGGTCCTGGAGGGTGGGTCTCTAGCACAATTTGCAGATTTCTCTGTGCAAACACACCTACTAAACCTGGTGATTAGCTGGTGAGCTGAATAAGGTGAGTTTGAACAGGGAAATCTGTAAATTGTGCTGCAGACTGGCTCTCTAGGACTGGAATTGGGGAGCCCTGATTTAAAATCTCTACATGTTTCTGTAACCTGGTTCTCGAGGCCCCCAGACAGTCCACTTTTTTGCTCCCTCAAAATGTCTCAGAATGTGGACTGGTAGGGAGCTAAGAGGAAGCAAAAAAGTGGACCAGCTGGGGTCTTCTTGAGTGTCCAATCTGAAATGTATCAGAAATACCTGTTTTAGAAAATGGTCTTCAGCAAACGGTGGAGATGGGATTATTGTGAAGTGCCTTTATTGCTCACTGCAGCGCTGGCCAGTACAGACCTGGGGCTCTGAGCAGTTCCTCTCAGCTTACAATTGCTCTATCGGAGTCATTATTTAGCTATTATGCTGCCTGACCCAGTGAATCGGCCATGGATTGAAAGGCAGCTTTGAAACCGCAGGTAGCTGGGATAGCTGTCCGCCGTTATAACATTCGGATCCTGGTTGCCCCACTTCTGCAGATTCCTGTACCCTCACCATGCTGAAGGTGCTGGTGCTTCTCCTACCCCCGTCTGGCTCCAGCAGAACCTCCCAGACCACCAAGTCTGCCAGCAGGCATACAATACACTACCTGGTGGACCTTGTCCCTGTAAGTATGCGTGCTCAGGTTTTGCCTTCAGAGACCTCCTGAGCACCTGCATGAACCATTCCATGTTCATGACAGCTTGACCTCTCCTTAGGGAGGGTGATGTTCAGCTACAAGACTACCACCAGAAAGTTAGCCGTAATTGTATTCTCCAAATGGTTTTGGGACTGGTCTGCCATCGCAAACACCTCATTAGCATGATAACTGAAAAAGTATTTGATGGATCTTTTTCAAACTTTTCAGACTCACTGTAAGGGCAAAGATCTGAAATTTTGCGGCAAATCACACCAAAAATGAAGCTGTGCTGTGTAGTGGTGTCATGTAAAAGGATGGCCAGAGACAGATCTGATGAAGCTGATTACAATAAGAAGTCACACAAATTTGTGAAAGTGTGAATGGGGGCTAGAGATTGTAGTGGTTGGGAGGACGTGGGAGGAGCAGGGTTTAGATGGGGGATGGAGGTGACAGGGCCAACGGCATTGTTGTAATTCTGACAGCATCTAGTTAAAGAGATAGACCACAAGTTTTGGGCAGTGTAGTGAGGAAAGTCCTCACCATTGTGGTTTTCGAGGTCCCATTTCTTCCGTGGCTCGTGTTACGCCATTTGTTGCACTGCTTGCAACACTGCTTGTCCTGCTCTGGCAGATGGACACCAAAGTGTCGACGCTGTTCCGTGACCCGGCCGTGGAGGCGGCTGGCAGCCCGGCGAGGCCCTACATCCTCAGTGTTGGCCCCCTTGATGCCCCTGGCCGTCAGCTCTACATCCTGGCTCCTGCTGAACGGGTGGCCATGACTCTGCCCGAGGGCAGCCTAAGCAGCGCCGTGGACAAGCTCTTCAAGTTCCTGAAGATCTTCAACCTGGACTGCCCCACACAGCTCTCCTCCCTCTACAGCTTCCTGGAGCATCTGTATGGCATAGAGAAGCCCCACAGCACCCCTGGTGGCAAGAGGTCTAAGGTGCTAGAACTGGTGTCAGGACTCCGTATGCTTTCCTGACACAAAGGCAGTCATGTGACATCTGACCAATGGGACTTACTCCTTTTTTTGCCTTGACCTTCTGTATGACTTGCGAGTACTGGTGCTTACCGAAATATGGACATGGGGAGTCCCAGTCCTCAGGGATAACACGGTATGCTGGTTTTTTAACAACAACTGAGCTTCATGGATGGATCACGCAGGTTGACATCTACCAGTGAGCAGTGTTCGTTCTTGGTTGTAAAAGAAATGAACCAAAATGACTTAAAGGGTAAACAAAAGCTAAGAAAATGTAACCTGTCACATACCAACAAACTAGACTGCATATTTTGGGCAATTTATTTAATAATATATGTTTGTGTTGCTGTATGTCTGATATTTAGGTTTTATGCCTAAATACAGTCATGCACAGTTAGCAGTCTGTTGAATATTACTTCTAGATTGTAGCCCAACAGAACTGAACTACTTTGGTAAATTTAATAAGTGGACTTGTCGATGCTTTATGTTTTCTTCTGCATTTGGAGCTGGTGTGTGACTTGTACCTTTGCAGACTCTCAGAGCTCCCTTGTCCTGCATGGGTGGAGGGTGTGTGAGGCAGTATCAGGTATAGTTCTTCTGCCCATGGGAATAATGTTGTTTTTCCAATGTTGTTCTGTAGCTAGACCTAGATTTTTGCTTTTCCATTTCTGTCCCTTTTTTCCATGAAAAATCATGCCAGTCCTCGGTCCAGGAATTGTCGAGGCCTGAGAACAGCTTTCCTTTGGAATTTGGAATTCTGTGCCATACGGGATGTGAGACGCTCGTGGGAATATTATGGGGCCGCACTTAAAATTTTCTTCTGTGGCAGCGGTTGTCCGTAAATATTGTTTAAAAAAAAAAAAAAAAAAAAAAATGGCGTACACTGAAGGGCAACATCCCAAACCAACGAGCAGGGGTGTATCTGTGGGGAGTGCGCTTGATTAATCTCCAGCAAGACATACTGATGTAGGCAGGAGCACTTTAATTACCCAGGCTGAAAAGCACCCCCCCCCCATGGGTCCCAAATGTGAACAGAAAGGAAAATGCAAAGTCAGCGTAAAGTTGTCTGACATCCTGAAGGTGGGTGAATTGTCAGCCACACGGTGGGCAGAAGCGTCATCGTCTAGTCACATTTAGTGGCACATTCTGGCAAGGGCATGTAGGGAAATTGCCCAGGGTGGCATTTTCTGGGAGGAGACATTGACTTGGCAAACTGTTGGTTCCAGCACCCTTCCCGACAACTTTTACCGTTAACACTCCTCGGTACGGCTTGGGAAAGTATGGAATTTTAAAATGGAAAGTGAGTTAGAACCCTGGGAATATTTAGTCCGCAAGTCAAAATGTTTATTTCCTTCCCTCAGATGAGACGTGTCCCATGGGACCTCAGTTGTTAATCTGAATGAGAAATGTTTTGCAATTTGCAATCTTTGGTTTTCTATACCTGTGTAGCTAGTTGTGCGCTATAGATTGTGACATGAAAATCCAATGTGTTTTAGTTCAGGTTGCGCCCTTGAGGGTACATTGAATTTGGTTAACACTCCTATATCTGCCTGGTGTTGGTGCATTTTCTTGTTTTACGACTGACTTTTTTATCTCATGGCATTTGGATGCTACACATAGCTTTAGCGATGCATCCGTTTATCTAGCCTAGATCCTGTGAATGCTTTGTTCCCCCCTCCCTTGCCTTTGTAATGTCAGTGCCCCAGTCAGAGTTCCTGAGCGCAGTGGAAAAACAAATAAATCCAGCTTGTTTTGGCCTCGTTCTTGCTTGGCATAATAGTTAACGTTATTTTACAGAGATGCACGTATTCAAGGACAGGCATGACGTCAACAAACTTACGCACTTTTATCTGAAATTCATTCTCAATAATTACAGGTAAAAAAACAGGTAAGTTTCATATCTTTGGTTGGATTTGGTTATAATATGTATAAAATATATAACTAAGCAAGAATAATTATGTGAGAGAGGTGTAACAAAGATGGTTCGGGCTGCAATATCTTTCCATTCCCTAGGCTCACTACTTGTGCTAGATGGGCGCATCACTGTCAAGGATTACCGAATCATTCTGGAAGACCATGTTCACCCAGTGGTTCAAACATTGTACCCTGAAGGTGGTGCTGTGTATCAGGATGATAATGCACAAATACACACAGCAAGATTGGTGAGAGCTGTGTGATGAACATGGAAGTGAAGCTAAACATCTCCCATGGCCTGCACACTCACTGGATATGAATATCATTGAGTCACTTTGGGGTGTTTTGGAGGAGTGAATCAGGAGATGTTTTCCTTCACCAGCATCACGTAGTGACCTGGCCGCTGTTCTGCAAGAGGAAAGGCTCACAGTTCCTCTGGCCACTATGCAGGTCTTGTATCTGTCATTCCCTAGATGAATTGATGCTGTATTTACTGCAAAAGGGGGCCCTACCCGATACTAAATAATTATTGTGGAAAGACCAGATGTTTCAGTTTAATTGTCCAACCCCTGTATATATAAAAATCAACGGGCAAAACTCGAGTTCTTACGTTAAGATTAAACATATTCAGAGATGTTTTTTGTACTAGTTTCTGTTGCTTATTTCCTTATTCATGCATTTTTTACATTTCAAATAGTCAAATGATTCTGGAGTATTGCAATTCCGAAATTACAGTTATGATGCTTATTACTAGACTTTTCCTTTGTGCATTATAAAAGCATTCAGAGATCCCACCGGCACAGTAGAGTTTTCCAAGTGGTGCAAATTTTCCGTGTTAAATTCGTTTGGCCGCTTTAATTAGCAAACAAACTGCGTCTATTTCAACAATGGCATTCTTTGTTCCTTTTCGGACGGTTTGAACTCAGCATAAGAAGTGTTTGATTTGCATGAGCATAATTCAGCATAATTAATGAATGCCAATGTCAAACGAATAAATCGCTTCCAAGTCCATCTCAGTGTAAGAAGATGTACACCGGTACACCTCTGCAAACATGCATAAATTGTGCTTAGCTTGATGAAAAGAAAATGTCTAAAGTGGTCGCGATTGTATTGTATGGCCTAACAGAGCAGGACTGAAACGAACGTGGGATATCTGTATTTTTATGCCTTAAAATGCCGAGTAACTGAAAAGATAAGGGGCAATTTATCTACAGCCACTGCTGTTTATACTTATAATATGACAGGTTATTGTTTCGGGTCCATTGCTGTCGGCATAGCATACCAAACCTGTGATAAAAGCAGCTTATGGGGACTTAAACGCGATATTTTCGTACATCGCGTACATTTTCAAACTGGAAGTTAAACTGTCTTGACGATATGTTAAGTATTTGCCATATATATGCAGATCTAATATAAAAACTATGTCATGTCTCTGTATGTCGTGTCCATGCTCTAATTGCAGTATAGTTCGCGTGCAGTACAGTATTTCATTTTGGTAATCAGACTTATGAGTTTATTTCAATTTGCATTTTTAAATGACTGTTTACGCGTGCTAATGTTTTGCATTATTGTTGGATAACTGGATAATATTTTTACAGTTGTGATATATCTCCTCCACATAACTTGGAAAGTATGGAAGACCAGTGTCCCAAGAATAACGGGGATTATGAAATTCTGGTGGAAATTGGAGAAGGGGCCTACGGTAAAGTGTACAAAGCCAGAGCGATACGGGACCCGCAGCGCCTTGTAGCGGTGAAGAAGCTGAACATTCCTGTAGACTCTGAAAGCGGCATTCCTGCTTTCATGATCAGAGAGGTGGCGCTGTTGAAAAAGATCGAATTTTTCAACCACCCTAATATTGTAAAGTAAGTATTTAAAAGAACTGGAATACCAGGTCATTTTTTTGTCTTCATATATATATATATTTATATTTATCATTGATTGGTGGAGTGATCTAAACAACTATCGATCCAAAGGTTTTTAAACGATTTTTTTTTCCAAGCCAATGTCAGCACTAAAAGTGAAAAATGAATCAGAACTTGTATTCTGCCATAAATATCTGGTTTCTGGAGGACTAAACCACTTAATCTCTTAACACAGATAATGAGAGGGAGAGTCTGAAGTCATTTGAGAATTATAAATAGATTAATTGTAGAGCAATTAAAGGCAATTAAAAATCCGTCAACCCCAAATCAATGCCTCCATTTTGTTGAGATTTGTTGATTAAAACTGTAATTGTCATTACACAATAGTTTTTCAGAAAGAGGTTTTATAAGAGCAAATTGTAGTTCTGTAACAGAGTCAGGATTAGATATCCAGGTTACTCCTATGAGTTTTGTCTGAATTTGCCTATAACGTTATTTCTCCATAAGAAGTGTTTTTTCCCCCCTAAGATTTCTTCCCAGTTTTCATTACTCTCTTATTAAATATTTGTCTGAACTACCTTTAACTGTGTGGAATTCAAAAGCGCAGTTGCTCAGTGCTGACCTGTAGATGATTGTTACAGATTATTAAATGTATCAGCTACCTGGAAAAACACCTTGGATTTGACCTTGGTGTTTGAATACGTTGATCAGGACTTGTCAACGTACCTAGCTAAAGCCCCAAAGACAGGCTTAAGCAGGGAGGTAATTAAGGTGAGCCTTAACTTCTTAATCTGTTTTTAAAATCAGCGCGGGTCATAAATTTTCAATAATTTTTTTTAACTATAGCAAGAACAATTTATTTATTCAGGCTTCTTGTGAGAAATTAGGCTTCATGAAAGAGCTTGTGTCACCCAGTAATAAGCCAATAAGACTTTTCCATCTTGTAGCTAAAGCAGGCAGCAAATGTGCTAGCAATGTATTGAATAATCATTTTTAGGACTAGTTTTCTTGAATCATGATTGGTGTTAACCCAGGCAGCTGGTTCCTTGTGTCCTCTCACACTGGCACACACCAAAGCATGGTGGGCCTTTGAGAGCAGGGGAAGTGATGGTATGGTGCCGTTCCTGCATTTCCGTTTGTTTCCACAGAACATAATGGTTCAGCTGCTGCAAGGCCTGGACTTCCTGCACGTCAACATGCTGGTGCACCGTGACCTCAAGCCGGCCAACGTGCTCGTCAGCAGCCAAGGGCGGGTGAAGATAGCAGACTTCGGGCTGGCGCGCATCTACACCAGCCGCATCGCTCTGACGCCGTGTGTGAGTCCGGCTGTGTGTGAGACCGTCAGAACTTGGCCTACAGTTTCATCTTACCGGTTATTCTCTTTGTAATGTGGGCACTTCATCTTGTCAGAGACTGGAATCCCAGCCAACGTGTCTCATGCCTTGTGCCTTGCTTTTCCTGGGATAGGCTCCAGGATAGCGGGGACCCTGGCAATGGATAAGTGGCTATGGATAGCCATGTCTTCATGACATCGTCGTAGACGTGGCCCCTAAGCTGTGGAATGGTTTACCCCTGAATGTTAGCATGGCCCCTAAGCTGTGGAATGGTTTACCCCTGAATGTTAGCATGGCCCCTAAGCTGTGGAATGGTTTACCCCTGAAT
>JAAGVU020000114.1:655124-673226 GCA_011763525.2 Mormyrus iriodes
GTTAGCACGGCCCCTTCACCGCCTGTTTTTAAATCTTAAAACACTCTTTTATTCCTTTCCTTTTAGTTCAACTTGAGAGCTGTTAGTTCATCCATGTTGTCTTGTCTTATTTAAAAAAAAAAATTAAAAATATTTTAAAGTTGTCCTTTATTGTTTTTTCATTTGTTTAATTTATAGTGATTTAAATTCTTACATTTATGTAGTTCAATCTTATGGATTCAATTCGTGGTGTTTCAAAAGTGCTCTATAAATAAAAAATCAAATCAAAAAATAAAAGCATGATCACGTTTTACAATTTTAAGAGAACAAAACAAATTTCAGCAGAATGTACTAATTTTGCATTGCATTTTGAAGACTTTCTAACAAGTTTTGAGACTTCTCATGAGCTTAGCGATGATGAGCATGAACTGCACTGATATGATATTTGCATTGTATTTGCATTTATTGCTTGTGTTTTGAAGCAGCTGAATGCATAGATTAGGGTGAAACAGTCCGTCTGCTTCCAGGTGGTGACGCTGTGGTACAGGGCCCCTGAGGTTTTGCTCTACACCAGCTACACATCATCTGTGGACATGTGGAGCGCAGGGTGCATTTTCGCAGAGCTCTTCCTCCTGAGGTAAGTGAACATGATCCCTGGTGCGCCTGTAGCTTTTTGGAGCCAGTGGTGAAGTAGCTCCATTCCTTCAGATGAAGCTTCTGCCCTCGATATGTTGGTGTGGTGTTCACCAAGGACTTCCTGTTCACAAAGCATCTTATGACCTGGGTTGCTTTGATGCTTTCCATGATATATAATGCAAAAACAGACCTCGTTCTTTTTTTAGACATATTAACTATGAATGAATGCAGTTCCTGCCTGTGACCTCATCCCACTCGTACTTGTGTTTGACAGGCCATTGTTTTGTTGCCTTTCTGAGGTACAGCAGCTACACAAAATCATTGAGTAAGTCATTTATCCATTTGTTTGCCTGTGTGTGTGTGTGTGTGTGTGTGTGTGTGTGTGTGTACAGTGCCAGTCAAAAGTTTGGATACACCTTCCCATAGAAAGGTATATATGCACTGTTTTCTACATTTTGGAAGAATTATAAACACACCGAAACTATAAAATATCATATATGGATTCTGCACAAACCAAAAAAGAATTTTAATTTGTCTCGGGGGGGGGCAGCTCTGTGACTTGGGATTCAGAAGGTTACCAGTTCAAATCCCATGGTTGGCTGACCCTACTATTTCCTCTACACCCATTTCATGAGGTGGCCTCCTGGGATGCTTTTCCAGCTGTCCTGAAAGAGTTCCAACAAATGCTGAGCCCTCATTGGCCGCTTTTCCTTCAAAGTCCTCCAAAGCTATTTGTACTGTGTTTAGGTCAGGGGACCAGGTCATGTGATATGACACCATTGCTTTCCTTAGTAGGTGGCTTGGCGTGTCCAAACTTTTGATTGGCACTGATATATGTTGCTGTAGCTGACCTGCCTTTTCCTCAGAGTCATCGGTCTTCCACCAGAGGAAGACTGGCCAGCAGAGAGTGCAGTGGCTTATTCTTCAAACTGGGCAGGTGATGGAACATTAAGCCAGCTACTGCCAAACCTGGACCAGGAGGAGAATGACCTGCTGTTGGTAAGTCTGGGCCCAGTGGTACCTGGTATTTAGACGTGCGGCATTTCTTGTCTTTTACCTCTGGAGGTCTGATGGTCTGATTGGCACCCCCACTATGTATGCATGGAGTTTAGCCCATGCTGATCCCATGTTGTGTCTGTGCTCACACAGTCCAGAGACACGCAATTAGGTAAATTGGCATTTCTACACTGCTTATAGAATGTGTGTCCTGTGATGGACTGGCATCCTCTCCAGAGTGTACCCCTGCTTTATGCCCCGTGCTACCTGGGATAGGGTTGAAGCTACAGCACAGGCCTGTACTTGAAAAGTTGGTTGGAAGATGGATGGAGAGATGTTAAATTATCTTCTGTGTCATGTAATATTTGGATATCTGATTCTGAAATTTTAAATAGTATTCTATCAATGCATCATAAGACTGCTCGATATTTATCACCAGAATTGTGAGTTTGGGGGTCCTGTTTTGGTGTGCCTACAGAAACTCCTGACCTTCAGCCCCCTGAAACGGATCCCAGCTTCCAAAACCCTTGAGCACCCCTTCTTTAAGGGCCTGAAGCAGCAGGACCAGGGAGACGGCACTGGAGTTGGGGTTGGGAGGGTTGGCTCTCTCGTAGTCAGTCCTCTACTTGGGACTCGATTGTAGGTCATTGGAAATTAATAGACTGATGGGATTTATGTCAGATCAGTGTGCAACATACTAGTTGCAATTGTGAATGAGGGGCCATTGTTGGTGGTCATTGTCATAACTGCAATGACCAGTGAGCAGTAGGGTCCAGGAAACAGACATGAAGTCTTCGGGCGGCTGGTTATTTTACTTAATTCTAGTGTTGAGTGTCATTTAAGTGTTTTATGGGGAGTGGATCTTTGGATGTGATCCATACCCTGAGGGCCCTCCTAGCCCTATGCCATTTTTAGGCTCGTAGCTCAGGGATAATATATCACTGGTGTAAACACTTTTGCCTGTGCTGGGCTTTAACAGACCGAGCTGTTATATGGGCAGGAGATGTACTGGGTGTTGCCAGTGTGGCTGAACTCTCCGATGGCCTTCTCCGCTTTTAGTGGCGAGATGGAAGGGGGAACATCGTAAGCGTGCATTACTTACATAATGCAGATTCAATTAAATCCATCATAGTTACCGGTGTTTTGAGGTCACAAGTGTCAAGGTCAAGATAGAAGAGGCATGAAAAGCCATTGACATCCAGGCTTTTCTGTGTCAAGTAGGAGTCAGTCCAAGGATGTCGATTTATTGCCCTGACTCCTAAACTGTATGTGAATGCAGTGCTAAACGCAGAAAGCAACTGGGGCAGACCTACTATGCTTTGTGTTAGAAAAGGACTTAAGTATGGAATGTATTTACTTATTCATCAGAATACTATGACTGGCAGTTATAAATACCTCCACATTCACCAAAAGGATATGAATTTTCAGGTTGTTCATCAAGCACTTTGTGGTAACAGCTGGGAAGATAAACTGTTTAGGAATCAGTTTTAAGAACCTTTCTCATGTGTTAATATCAAAGGTGTTTGTTCTAACTTTGTGTTTGTTTTGCGACTCCAAGACAAACATAACAAATGTTTCGTCTCTTATTTCCTTTTTAGCGTTTGATGTATTAATTGCTTTCAAAATGCTTCAAGTGTGACAGTGATGCTAATTATCCCTAATTGTTATTATAGCTGCTGCGTACATAGCAGGATGTTCGAACATTTGTTAATATTGCCACCATTTCTGGGTGTTTAAATGAATAAAGGTATTTTCTATGAACAGTTTTTTTGCATCCCCCCCCCCCCCCCAAAACGGCTGCTTTAATGTTTATTTTCATCCATTTTTACAACCCAAAGGCCATGGACAGAAGTGATTATTGCCTCTAAAGCCTAAGCAGGGCAGTTTACATGATTAAAATAGAATAACAATTGGTAGTTTTTCCAGATGCAATTTCTGCTGTATATTAGCTAATTGCTAATGTACATTTAGCAGTGGAAAAACAAGCAAACATCACCCATGCATCTACAAAATGGGCTTTCAGAAGAACTAAATGTATTTGTGTCTTTTTAGACATTTTAGGATGCTTGTCCATAGAGGTGGAAATTTCACATCCAGAAAGTAAAAATCCAGACCAAGATTTTGTTCCAGTCAAGTGCTCTGTGACTGTGACTCTTTATACTTAACTGGTGGGTTGAAATAAAATCTTGGTCTGGATTGGTACTTTCTGAACCTGAACTTTCCACCTCTGCCCATCCATGAAGAATATACATTACTGTAAAAAGGTTTTAGGCAGTCAAAGAAAATTTTTAAAGACATATATCTAAGTGTAAATTTGCTGAGGAAAAAATACAGCATATGCAAATTACAGTAAAACAATAAAAACTAACAAGAATTTATGTTTGCCAAAAATTTCTTCTCCATATTCTCTTCATCTGTGGGATGGCTAGATGAACACCAGGTCCCGAACCTCTCCTCAGTGGCACCCCAGCTATTCCATGTATCCGTTTAAATTTCACCACCATATTAAGTAAGTAATTAATTAATTAGTTAGTTGAAATAAAGTATTGGTTAGCCAAACATGGTGTGCTAGCAGTCAAGTCAACAAATACACGGGATAGTTGTAGCAAATATCGGGGTGATTTTAGGAGAGGTTTTGAAATACAAAACACAAACATAATGTCATAATTTGACACCAACCTGAAGATCATTTTAACATCATTTTCCGTGACTGCCTAAGACTTTTGCACAGTATTGTATATTATAACTGTTATTTTATATCTGGACTTTTTGATATGCCTGTATATGTTATTAATGTCTAATGTTGACTCATGTTGATGAAATTGCCCGTAGGTGTGCATGTGTGTGTGAATGGTGTGTGAGTGTGCCCTGCGATAGGTTGGCGCTCCATCCTGGGTTGCTCCATGCCTTGTGCCCGTAGCCTCCACGATAGACTCTGGATCCCCCTCGACCCCCCGAATAGGAGAAGTGGTTTCAGAAAATGGATGGATGGAGATGGTTGGATTTCATGTTGAATTCTTTGCCAGCTTGCAATATTAATATAAACAGCTGGTGGCGCTGCTGTGGAGCTGTCTTTTGTTTCCATAACCCAAGATGCTTGGAGCAGATTCGAAGCCTTATTGCCATGCAACGTACCATCTGAACCTCCCTCAGCTTGGAAGGGGCAGATTTCCCTGTACTGGTTCAGTGGTTCCTGACCACCAGATGTTCCAGAATTTTTTTTTTAACGAGAGTGCCAGCCTCTAAATAATGTTACCATCTGGCACTGCCTGCAGTACGGGTTGGGGGATTACGCACCCATCCTGAGTCGGTACCTAGCCTTGCAGTTGGCTCAGTCTTTGGGGGAAGAATGATAGGCAGGGTTGGGAGGGTTATTTTTATCTGGGTGAGGCTTGTTCACCCTACATGGAGTGCGCTGTGCTCCGATACAGCCCACATGCAGGATGGCTGCCCCCCCCCCCACACACACTGCCCCTGGGGGCCATGATCCTGACACATAGCTGTCACGTCCCAAGTAAGTACCTGTAGTAAGTTATCTGCAGCTGCATGTTACTGTGAGATAATAAGACTCAAGCTGCCGTTTGCTCTGATATGAGAAGGACTGTTAATAACAAAACTAACCAAAGTAACGTTGTCAAGGTCATTTTGCAAGGTTTTCATGTGTAATATTATTCATTACTGAGCATGTGCATATTACTGTGAGTTTGTTGTTCACAGCTCATAAAACAATTTAATCTTGTTTTTTTTTCCCCCATTGTTTAACCCAATGAAAATGTTAAACTAGTGCAAATGACTCGTTTCGCCACTTCTGAATTTCTTCATGGGTGGAAAATCGCTAATATATCACCTCAGCATCAGCTACTTATTCAAGCTGAGTTTTATAGTCCCTTCAAATATTTCTCTTAACATGTCATCTGACATCATATCACGTCTTATTTATTGAGCCATCACAGCTGTAAACCGCTCTACTGGCAATCAAACTGCAAATAAGACTGCAATCCTATTTAAATAAGTAAGGTAATATGGGAACTTTTGAATGACGTTAATATTTCTACACATCACTATATTGACGTTTTCCCTTTTTCTAAAATAAACATTACAAAATAAATGCAACATATAATGCACGAATCATTATGATACAAATATTTTAAAATTAGGATTTAACTGTCAGGTGAGAAAAATGAATAATTGAGGACATTACTGGCTTATGACGTAAACTAATGTTACAATACTTGTAATAAAAACATCTAACGATACATTAATATCAAGGACCACCCTTTGCCTTCAAACTGGAATGAAGACAGCGGAAGTCTATTTTGCACTCAGCACTCCAGAACTTCCCACGGAGGTTCAATGGGGTGTAGATGTGGTGAGGCAGTAGAAGGTGTATGACTCAATCCTTGTGCTCATCCTAACATCTTAAGAGGACTATGCTGCACCTGGTCCTGCAAAATGGCATCGTGTTCCTTGGCTGTTAAATGACCAGGCAGAACATTCAGCTAACATGATGATTTTACCAAGATGGCTGCCCGTACCTAGACAAAAAAAAAACAATTCATGTGACTCATCAAACCACTTACCTTTTCTTTTGATTGCTAAGGCATCCAGGTTTAGATTTCCTTAAACCAGCTAACGCATCTTTGCACACTGGCCTTGGCTTCAGCTAGTTCCTGATTGCCATCCCTGCTATGAATAACTGCTTTGTGAAGCTTAGTTTGAATGCTGGGAAATGGAGGTGCTGATTCCATTCTGTTTTTCAGGCCTTCAGTTTTGTGCTGCTTAACAACTACTCTGCTAATCT
Source organism: Mormyrus iriodes (assembly GCA_011763525.2). Taxonomy (NCBI): domain Eukaryota; kingdom Metazoa; phylum Chordata; class Actinopteri; order Osteoglossiformes; family Mormyridae; genus Mormyrus; species Mormyrus iriodes. The sequence goes on from JAAGVU020000114.1 coordinate 661,537, forward strand.
ACGCTAATCCATCCCTGTTAGTGAGCATCAGCTTCCAACCACTGTGCCCGTCTGATGCAGTGTGCCGTATGCTGTCAGGATTTTTGAGTATATTTCCCTCGACACATTAAAAAAAAATCGAGTTTTTGTTGTTTATGCGTCTGCAGTTTCAGGCACCAAGTATCTGGTCTCTAGAGCTCTGCTGGTTGTCTCCTGTTTTGTAAAGTCACATATCAAGGCCTCGTAAGATGCCTTCTGACAACAACTTTGCTAATTGTCATTCTGTTTAATATGACAATGGTGGCGTTTGTGATTGTGATTCGGTCATGTGAGTTAAGGTAAAGTCTCTTCTCATTTGATATGTATATTATTTTGTCCTGTATTTTTATTTACACCCAGAGTACATCCTGTCCCTCTTTGGCGTCTGTAACCTAGCAGCCGCCGGGATTTTATAAGCAGGTGCGGACGCATGGGTCTAGCAATCTGCGGATTTTTATCTTGACCTATTCATATCGTTAAGCAGCGCTGCCCTGCCTGAGAGCATAACTGCGTTTATTAGTTAACGTGGATCTCGCTTTCAACCCTGATCAGTGTTTTAAAAGCAGTGCTTTCTGGAATTTGCTACACTTTCTGCAGCCGAACAGACTTGGACATGTCAATGCATCAACGTCATACTGACTCTAGGTGTCATCGTTCTGCCGTCCATCTCCATTTTGCAGACTGCCATTTATCTGTGGTTTGTACTCTCGCACACTAATATTTGAGATAAATACGAGTTACTTGGTGGTGGTGTTTGTAACATCTCGTGCGCGTTTGCAGACTAATTTTATACTGACTAACTGCACCTCAGGCGAATAAGGTTTTTTTTTCGTTTCATTTAACTATTAAAACCCTTACCCAGCCCCTCTCTACATGTAATGGGAGATGTTTTTTATTTGCGATATTGGCATTAGAGATCGGGGGGGAAACTGACATTTGGAAACGGGTGGTGAGAGGATTTAATATGTGCTGCCACTAACTAAGTGATTTAACCATCCTTCCATCCATCCCTCCGTCCAAGGGCATAACTTTGGGTAGAGCATTTGGGGGGTTGAGATCTCCAGACATTTATGGGGTACAGGAGGTTGCAATGGCTGGTTCTAATTATTTGTGGGGGGGATGTTACTATTCCCATATAATTCCCATATCCCAATTGCCCCATAATTTGCACCCACCTATCCATCGACCCATCCATCTTCTGTAACCGCGTATTCTATTCCGTTTTGGTTTAAATCGGGCACTGATTGAGCGTGTAATTCAAAATGTGGGTTTCAAAGCCATGCCAGTACGGAGTTCTTAGAGAAATCCTACATCAGCTTCCCCAGGGGTCAGTAGATACATGCTGAGTAATAGATATACCGGAAAAAACACATGTAACTTTAGAGTAGGGTATCCATTAATAAGTTTGAACACTTATTAGGACTTTAGAAACTACTGGTGAGAATATTTGCTCATTAATTGCTCAGTTCTGTGCTAGTTGCAAATAAATAGAGAAGCACACAACTGGTACGCAAGTACATATTCACCGATACGATACGTGTGGCAATCGATTGTTATAACGGCACAAATGCGTACGTATTTTATGCGGATTTGCACTGATATGACATGAAATTACCGTGCATTTTAACCTTTATATGCTAATACCTCATTTGCGGTATAAAGGTTAAAATGCACGATAATTTCTTGTCATATCAGCGCAAAGTGCCTGTCACATCAGTTGATTGTTTCACGTGTCATTTTAAAGGTAAATGGGTACTTGCGTACAGTTATGTGCATCCCTGCAAATAAAAACATTATCAATATGTACTTAGCAGTAACGTTGCATGCAAGAAGATTTATATGGACGGTAATATGGATGCACTGATTTCGAAATCGCTTTGCTCATATATATCTGTAGGCTTCTCAACAATTTCGATGTATGATAGCTTTCAGTTACGTAAGTCTTGTATCATGGGGTTAGACGCAGCTGCTCCGCAGAAGGAGGTGTGGAAATTGGGGTGACTGAGATCCAGCAAGCAATCCAACTGCCTTTCAGCACGACTGTGTGACATGTGGAGCTTGACAAAGTGGGTGTTTGTGCACAGTTGCTGGCTTGCAGGCTGCCTGAAGTCCTTTGGGGAACAGGTGCATGGAGCAAATCAAGCTGTATACTTTGCCTTCTATTAATCAAATCATTGAGGTGTTTTTCTAAGACTCTTTAAGGAAGTGGACCAGGACAACTTAATTTTTAGTACTGCTGATAGATTCAACAAATGGCATCGCTTCAAAAAACAGCCGCTTGGCCAGACTTGGGCGCTTTCTAAAGCTAACCTAAATCCTAAGCCCAAGGATGCAAGGGCTGTAGGTATGCTTGGAAAGAGTACATTTTCTGAGCAAGCCGTACTATATAATTAATGGGGATTGGAGGATAGCCTTAATATAAATTCTTAAGATTATGAAACTTTATTGATCCTAGAGGGAAATTCTGGTGTGTACAGTAGGAAGAAGGTAGAGTACAGAGAAATATAAATATAGTGCAAAACAGACCAAGTGTGAAGACGGTACGCACAGTGCACACAAGTAAACGTGGTGCAAACTAAAATATACACAAATACAATTTCCTGAAAATCAGTATTGGAATAGTAATATTAATAACAATTAAATAGCGGAGGGTCTATGTTCAATTAAAAATCAGACGGCAGTGGAATTTTACTGTTCCAAAAAAATTCTTCTGAATTCCTTCCTGGATACGATGACATCCAATGCTGCCAGAATCAGGGATTCCTAATGCCATGTCATGTCGTGTGGATGATGGCAGAAGCCATAGTTTCTGCTGTCGGGCTGAGGGGTTTCCATTGAAATCTCAAATGGAAGGTTAGCTTGTAATTTGTTGTAATGATAAGTAGGTTTTACGGCAATGCTTGACATGACTTCCAGAGGACCCTCCTGTGTCGAAGTGTGGCGGCTTTATCTGAAGCTGTAGATCATTTTGCTTGGGTGTGTGCCTGTCATGGCTTGAGGAACAAAGGACTTGAAGACAGGTTTATATCGAAACAGAAGGGGTTTATTTGAATTTAAATGAACAGGGTATGGAAACAAACCGGACCGCGAGGGATCAAAACGGGACTACTAGAAATTAGGAAGGGCACAAGCAATGGGATGGTTCAACGTCAGTGACTGGTCTGGGGAACACAGGACTGGGAAGCATGTATATATGGGACTAACGAGGGAGCTAACGAGAGGCAGCTGGGAGTGATTAACACAAGGGTTGGTAACGAGAGGCAAGACAAACGAGTAACAGGCCTGGCTTGTTAGGATCACACTAGGGAGGAGACAGGAGAGTCAGGTGGACATTGCGGGCAGGAGGTGACTGTGTCATTAAGATTGACCATCCCTGGCTTAGCTTGTTTATAGTTGAAAATAAAATGTCTTGTCACATAACCTTCACTGATGGCATCTGTATCTACCTGGAAAATCCCTCTAACATGCTGCGTCTGGATGTGGGTGCTACACCTTCATAGCAGCCTCTGTGTTCTTTGGGTGTGTCATCTGAGCTGGCTTAGGATGTGATATTTTCCCACAATCTCATATCCACTGCAGAGTTGTGGTGTCTTTAGAGTACTAAATTAAACAATTGATATTTGCCTGCTCACACTGTAGTGTCTCGCTTTGATGAGCCATGACTGTGTTGGTTGCTTTATGCTGGCCAGTGCTGCATTCATGAGTTCATTTACGTTTAGGTTTACTTATAGAGTTTGGACAGTGCTGGTCCCTGGGGGGCCATTGAGTAGCGGAATAGAGTGTGGGGGGGTCTGTTACAGCACTAATTGCCATCAAACTTTGTTTATGGCTGACCTCTCGCCTGTTTCCAGTCTCTGCTGGAACAACAGGCAAACCACAGAGTCCCCAGTGACCCGTGGCCCTAGACCAGCCTGGCTTGTGGTTTGTCCCCCACTAATCCTCGCCCCCCCCCCCCATGAAACTCAGAAAGACATTTGGTTAGATACTGTCTCTGCAAAACAGTGGTCTGTTTGTGTTAATTTCCGCTCCATTAAAGCGGCCCCGTGTTCATCGAAGGTGTGTTAGTGGGTCACCTGACTGATAGAGGGAACCATGAGGGTCGTGATTGGGTAATTGGCATAGTCTTGATTGTGATTGGATACATACTTCTCCTTGTCTGTCCATTCCAGGTTATTACAGATCTTTCTAGAGAGAGTAGGGCATATTCACTCAGATAGCAGTAGCTCCTGTTTGCAGTGATTTGGCTCTGTTCACTGTGTGCTTACGCTATGTACATTACTAGATTAGGATATGGGACCCGCCCTGTGGCCTAGCTCCGCCCAGTCAGTCATGTGACCCTGCTTGTTGGGAATCACAGACCACCGGGAAGCACTCTCTTTCTAGCTGAAATACATGTCACAACTGGAAGGACATCCCCCCCCACCCCGTTTCTCTTTTTTTAGTTAAGCTGGATGCAGAGTTAAGCAGAGAATCAGGAGAAGGTAGGACGATGGTTCCTTTGCTTGTTTCAGCGACACTAATGTCTTGTTTCTGTTGCATAAAGACTCGCAGCTGTCATCAACGTGTATTTTTATTTTATAATTTTATCAGGGAGCCGACGTGGATTTCCCTTTCCTGCAGGGAATGGCATTGCATCAGATCCTGTGACATGTAGCCCTTCTGTGATTTAATATGAAGAGTTGACATCTGCCACGGGACTAGCGTTGACGGCATTTTTGGAGTGTGCACGTGAGGCCTGTGTTGCGTAAATGGTCACCCCCTTCAGAGGTTACGGGGGAATAGGTGCTGTCAGGCAATAGTTATGGTCTACACAGGCATTGGTAGTTGTTCGTTAAGGCGGGGCCTGCACTTGTATGTTGCCGAGAGATAAATATGGCTTCTGCAATACTTACTACTCATGCTTGTCTGTGTTGGTAACTTGCTGATGTTCTTGTTTCCATTGTCAGTCCCAGCCATACGGTTTGTCTTGCTGTGGTTGTGGAGTTGTCCTGACCGGGCCTTATTTGTACATGATCTAGTTTATGGTGCACTGAGTGTCTGGTACCTGAGCAGGGTGTGTACGATTGTGCCCCAGGCTATGAGAAGACCTTTGCTGTGTCCTTTACTTTGGCCCTGTGGGTTGTTTTTGGAGCGCATGCTGTCCAAATGACCTGTGCACTGCTGAAATTCCCGCTCTGTGCTGAAGACCAAGGCAGCAGATTTCACAGTTGATGCATTACTGCCCTCTTCGTGTACAGGACCTACTTCTGACACATGCACCTGTCGAGTGCAGAGGGGTTCATTTGTAACCTAGTTGTGGTGCCTTCTGGTCTCTGGCCTATGAGGTCCCCTGTAGCCCTTTGTTGCTTAAGCTGTTTGTAATGAGGGCAATGGATGGCTCAGTGGGCTAAGCCTCTATGCCTACGATCGGAAGGTTGCTAGTTCAAACCCAGCCTCGTCACGCCTGTGAGTCCTTGAACACAGCCCTTAACCCCTGGCTCCCTGGGTGCTTCTATGGGTGGCTGCCCTTCACAGCCGGCTTGTTTCACCTACAGAGAGCAAGTTGGGGGAGGCACAAAGAGAATTACCCCACAGAGATCAATGAAGTATTTTATTCTTATTACTTTAATTTATATATATCTATATATTTATTAACATATTGTGTCCTGTTGCTCTTTTAATTCTATTAGGCAAATGTTTCTTTCAGTCAATACTTTGTAAGATATTGTACTAGGGTTAAATCAGAGGCATTCCTAGATTTTTTTTTTTTAAACAGAAGCCAATGTAAAGCACCTAATTTAGAATCAGTCCTATAACTATTCGGCCTCGATGTCATTGGCCCATCCAAAGACGTGTGTGGTGTAGTGAGGCGGGACGCCTAGCCATCATGGCAGTGAAGTTGCCCCTCTGCCTTGCCTGACATTTCATAGTTTTGCATCACTCTAAAAGCTGGCCAGGCCTGCCAGTATGTCCAAGCCTGGATGGCATTTTTGTGCTGCTTGTTTGTGGGGTATCTTCACCTTCACAGATATGCGGCAGATATATGCTATTTCAGATTTAACCAGAATTCCTTACAGCTGTTGCAGAATGCAGAATGCAGTGGTGCATGATTTGGGAAGCTCACTGAAACACTTTCATCTAGATGATGGATGGATGGGTGGGTTGTAGGAAGGTCTTCAAAATGAATAAAACTGGCAAGCAGTGCAGCCAAATCTGGCTGATGCTGCAGAGTCTAAAAGACTTAATAATGAGGTTACTAAAGGGAATTATGTTTGTTTGCAGTCTATGGACTTTGAGACAGTCTGAACAGGTGTGCTTCAAAGAGGATAGTGCTGTAAATTATAGTAGCCAGTGTTTATTTTGGGTGGTCTTTTGTTTCCTTGGTCTTAGCGTTTAATACCTGCTGCTTAAATTGTATGTTATCATTTTAATCAGCAGGTATCAGGCTTATAATGATGAATAACTGTAGGGCAATTTCGGCATTATGGATGTGCCATTTGGACTAATAGTTTGGCATATAAAATGCCTCACAGCATGGACAAGTTTGGTGTCAATGAGTCATTTTGCTTATCATTTCATGTAATATCTTGGGTTGAATATAGACAAATCCTCACAATTCATGTTTTATTGACATGTTAGAATTACATTGCACTTTACCAGCGTTACGGATGTGACAATAAATGAATCTTTGCATGGAACTGCTCCGTATTGGAATATCCTGCAGTTGAAAAAGGTAAAATGTGGTTAGCATCGCAGTGATTTTGCAGTGCTTTTGAGAGTTTTATATTTCTGGTCATTATTTGGCTTAGGTGTTTGTTTCCAGTTTGATATATAGATAAGTTTGGCAGTAACAGCTGAAATGGACCAGAGTGCTTTGCTGAACGGTTTCATGTCGAAAAATCAGGGCTTATTACAAATTCTGAGTGAGACCTGCCCTTAAAAACTCCTCAGAAAGGTCAGTGAGGGCAGTTTGTGTCTTTCTGATGGAGGGGTTGCCGTGGGACTGATGGGGCTTGGTTTATGACTTGGTTTGCGCCAGGACTCCTTCCTGCCAGTCTTTTTTTCAGCTGAGAAAAGAAATGGTGCAGACGATGTTATATTTTTCGTCTGATTTGCGGCCTGGCAGGTGGTGGGGGTCACGGCAGTGTGGGGAGTGCTACTTCCAGAGAGTATTGTGGACACCCCTCTGTGGAGGGTCTGTCAGTTATTTGGGGAATGACGGTCAGCCAGATGTGACATGCTGACCTGTACTTGGCATGTCTGGAGCTCAAAGGGCAATTTTGTCATAATAAAAAACGAGCTGTGTGTGTGTGTTTGTGTGTGTATGCGTGTGTGTGTGTGTGTGTGTGTGTGTGTGTGGCATCAACATCAAATATATATATTTGAAAATATTTCTTTTGGCAATAATTATTAAGGAAAAAGTGGTGTTACGGATGTGACATTTTACATTATGGATATGACCACTATAGGAACCACATCATTTATTATTATGAAAGGAATTGTACAAATGCTTGCATGGTTCATTTTTATATGAAGCAATTGGAATGGTGATTAAGAGAAAAGTAACAATGAAATGAGGCATAGAGAGATAAGTGGACATTTTAACAATAGTTCTGTTCCTCTGCTCACGAGATTTTTTCCTTGATAAGGTTGACCTTTGCATGGAATTGCCATACTACAAATAATGCTACTAGAAGTACAAGTAAAACAGTTATTGCTGCTGATAGTATTATTATGGTTGCTATGTCCAAATGGGTCAGCTAAAAATCTTCTTCTGTTTTGTCAGCCGTGGGATGGTGTCTGTGCTGTGATCGAGGTGACCCAGGACTACACAGCTCCATTGGACCTAGTCATCGCTGCTGTCTGAAACCTGGTGACCCAGCAGGATTTTCTTAGACGCCTGGGCACTGAGGGGCACTGCTGTGAACACGAGCGAGAAGCAGGCTGCAGTACTGGCGTGATGGAAGCCACGGTTCTGGAGTCCAAAACCGTGCGGATTGCCCGCTACAAGGCGGAGCGGCGGAGGCAGCTGGCAGAGCAGTACGGCATCATCGAGGAGCTGCCCTCCAAACACAGGAGGGAAGCCGGCGAGGTCACAGAGACGACCGCCACTGGTTTTGGGCTCATGGGAACCGACAGCACAGGTGGGCTAGATGGGGCCAGACCTGCTCTGGATGATTCAGTACCCCCAGTAGAGGAAGTTCACAGCCCAAAAATTTCTAATGGAAATCATACTGTTGGGGGAACAGTAAGCAGGTGAGCACCGCCCACTGTCAGGGGTCAGGGGTCAGTAGTAACAGCGTTTGGAATCTTCATTCCCAGTTTCAGAACACATACCGTACCAGCCAAAAATCTGGACACACCAACTGAAAATCATTTGTTTTTCAACAAGATAATGACCCTAAGCACACCTTGAGGTTATGTAGTAAGTATTATCTTGTGAACAAGGAAAGCGATGGAGTGCTGAGACAGATTCCCTGGTCCCAGCAATCCCCCAACCTAAACTCTATAGAGCTGGTTTGGGGTGAGCAAGTTGGCCAACTTGTGTCCAGAACTCGTGGAAACTCCTTCAGGACTGTTGGAGAAGCATTCCAAGTGGCTAAGTCTGGAAGCTGGTTGACAGAATGCCAAGAGTCTGCGATGCTGTCATTGAAGAAAAGGGGGCTGATTTAAAGAGACTAATGTTTGAGAAAATATTCAGATATTGAACACTTCTCTTGGTTGTTGCAATATTTGATGGGTGTTACTTCATTGTGTTGAGGCATTTTGCTATAAGTTCAATAACTAAAACGGACAAATGCTTTAAAAGCACGTGTTCAGATTTACGACCGGCACTGTATGAGTGCTTTCCTGAATATACCTGAAACAGATGAGGTAACTTTTCTGCTCGCCTAATTAGAACATTCATGCTGGGGTAAACCAAAACTACACTATTATTTCTGTTTTTAAAGCCCTATTTACTGTTTAATATGTGCATTACAGACCACACACAGCGCTTGTGAAAGAATTTGTTTGCATGTAACCCTGTAGTATTGTATCCCATATAGTGATGCATTACACATTTCCTTGTTACACATCACAAAGATATGCTGTATATGCGTATGCTTGATTTGCCTGGTTCTGCAGGCAGAAGGCTACACTGAAGGCAGGTTGCTCCCAGGCTCAAAGTTTCTAAGACAGCAGTACACATAAACAAGGTGAAGCAGGAGACACTGGGAACAACCAGAAAACCAGCCAGGCAGAGGCTTTCTAATGCCAGAGATGACTGTCAACTTATCAGGCAGTGCCTCATAAAATCGGAGGATGACTTCAAGTGACCTTCAAAAAGAATGGGAAACATTAAGTAGTGTGAAGTGCACTGCTAGGACAGTTCATATCTGGCTCCAAGAAGCAGGACTGAAGACCCATAAAGCAAGGAAGAAGCCCTTCATCAGTGAGAAGCAGGAAAGAGCCAGGCTGCAGTTTGCAAAAAATGTATATTTTACAGAGACACATACCTGTAAACCGAGGAAAAACTGAGTGAAAAGTTTGCTGTAGTCTCTGTAATTTTCAGAGCTGTATTCTTCAGTGTACATTTTGATTCAGTGTACAGTTTTGATAATGTTGGGGGTGGAGCATGAGCTCAAGTTCTCGTATTTTGAATTCTCTCGTTAAGGCCAGCTATTTTAATTTTTTTTGGAACTGTAACTTGGGTGGACCATCAAGCTTTATTCCATCTCTCACCCCTACGCACCCCCTCCCCCCACTTCTGCAGGGAGGTATCTGATGGCTCCGGGGGCCCGTGTGACAGTAGAAACCACTCCATGAACCCCCTGGCTGCCCCCGCCTGCCATGTGCCGCAGCTGCAGACACGGGTGTCCGTGGGCCACCTGAGGAGCACGCTGATACAGCAGACCCGCGGCAGGATCCCGGGCGACAATGTGTAGGTTTTACCTGTGGCCCGACACTAGGGGGTGCCAATGCAATTTCCAGACATCAAGATCACTCAACCACAAACCTGAGGGGTGTATTGCGGAACAGGTTTACTGGCTTAGAGAATTTTCTTGAGGCTTACTTCCGAGTTTTCCATACTATGATTTGTAGCTTATGTTGAAACAGGGTATGTCATCCTGGTGATTTATGCTACATGCCTAATGCGCTTCGAGCAGGTTTTAATGCAGACTTTTGGATTAAAACAAGCGTAGGTCTTGCCCATTCCCCAAAAACGTGCCGCGTGAGCCAACTTTTCACCAAAAAACACAGCTGATTTAAGAACTGCCCTTTGACTAAATAGTTGGGATGGCTAATACCAGTCATTTTCTTTTCAGTCCGATACAAATGAAATGAAATTTTTATCCTGATTCTAATATTTGTGCCGGTCCCTTTATGGCCCCTTGCCAGGGATGGTAAAATTTGCAGAGCTGGATGGGTATTACCTATCTTCTACTTATCAAAGGGCAGCTCTTTGTTGGTGTCTTTAGTTTGCAATGCTAACGCTGCCCCTTTTATGCAAACACACACAAACAAAACCAGAGTTAACAACCACCGTCGTAGTACCGTTTAACACTGAATGCGGGCATCAGGCTTTGTTATCCCGGCTCCGGCCAGTTTGCACTGGGTATATGAAAGTCGCTTTGTAGTACACCCCACTGATCTACTGGTTTACCACACAAACATATTTTGCTTACAGATGAAGATCCCTGGCTGACCATCTCATAATGAATACTTATACTTACTGTATATCAGTATTTGTATTGTAAATTTATAGTGAAATCATTCCATTTTACAATAAGGTACAACCTGAATTCTGGAAAAGTTGGGACGTTTCTTTTTTTTATTTGAATAAAATGAAAACTAAAACACTTTCAAATCACATGAGACATATATTTTATTCACAACAGAACACATAACAACAAATGTTTAAACTGGGAAATTTTACAATTTCATGCACAAAATGAGCTCATTCCAAATTTGATGCTTGCTACAGGTCCTAGAATAATTGGGACAGGGGCATGTTTACCATGGTGTAGCATCTCCTCTTCTTTTCAAAATAGTTTGAAGACGTCTGGGCATCGAGGTTAGGAGTTTCTGGAGTTTTGGTGTTGGGATTTGGTCCCATTCTTGTCTGATATAGGTTTCCAGCTGCTGAAGAGTTCGTGGTCGTCTTTGACATATTTTTTGTTTAATGATGCGCCAAATGTTCTCTATAGGTGAAAGATCTGGACTGCAGGCAGGCTAATTCAGCACCCGGACTCTTCTCCGATGAAGCCATGCTGTTGTAATAGCTGCAGTATGTGGTTTTGCATTGTCCTGCTGGAATACCCAAGGCCTTCCCTGAAATAGACGTCTGGAGGGGAGCATATGTTGTTCTAAAACCTTTATATACCTTTCAGCATTCATAGTTCCTTCCAAAACATGCAAGCTGCCCATACCGTATGCAATTATACACCCCCATACCATCAGAGATGCTGGCTTTTGAACTGAACGCTGATAACACACTGGAAGGTCTCCCTCCTATTTAACCCTGAGGACACGGCGTCCGTGATTACCAACAAGAATGTCAAATTTGGCCTTGTCTGACCATAGAACACTTTCGCACTTTGAAACAGTCCATTTCAAATGAGTCTTGGCCCACAAGACACGACGGCGCTTCTGGACCATGTTCAAATATGGCTTCCTTTTTGCATGATAGAGCTTTAGTTGGCATCTGCAGA
>JAAGVU020000114.1:673326-729498 GCA_011763525.2 Mormyrus iriodes
CTGATATCAATTAACTTAATTAGTTGCTAGACGTTCTCCCAGCTGAACCTTTTTAAACTTTCTTGCTTTTTCAGCCATTTGTTGCCCCTGTCCCAACTATTTTGATACCTGTAGAAAGCATCAAATTTGAAATGAGCTCATTCTGTGCATGAAATTGTAAAATTTCCCAGTTTAAACATTTGTTATATAATCTATGTTCTATTGTGAATAAAATATGTCTCATGTGATTTGAAAGTCTTTTAGTTTTCATTTTATTCAAATATAAAAAAACGTCCCAACTTTTCCGGAATTCGGGCTGTAGTTCAAAACTCCCATATCTAAAGGTACATTTTTTTTATTATGCAAATTGCCTTTGGGATTCTCACAGCTCCTATACTACACATGGGCAGTTTGCATAAAATTTGGTCCTTTTCTGTTAAATCAGTCAGTAATAGCTGTGTGTGAAGATGCACGCCCTGGTGCATGTCTTTCTTTTAGATCTACTCTCTGAGATTTTGGGACCCTGAACATCATACTTGTTTTTAAAATGATGTCTTTGCTGTGTCCTTATTGACACTGACAAGTCCTGGTGTCACAGTCACAGTTAGCAGGAGTAAGCTTCCTTTTTCTTATGTTCTGTGTAAATCCATGATGGCCTGTGGATGGTGCTGTGTGCGGATCCCGGAGACTAACGATGTTTTTTTCTCTCTTCCATGATGTGCTCCCATGGCCTCGTGGGTAGCAGCGTGGATGTTGGGTGTGTCTCATCATCCCTTGACCTGGCTGTGAAGCCCGGGTCCGAGGGGAGGCGACGGCCTCGGCGGTACCTCCCGGGGGGTGACGGCACGGGCCGTAAGACCAGTGAACGCTTCCGGACCCAGCCGGTCACGGCCGGCGAGATGCAGGACAGCGGCGGGTACAGAGCCGGTTGGGGAAGGAGTGCTATGTCATATGACTAATTTTGAATTGTGACAATGTGTACTAAAAGAGGTTCTTGCTTGTATCTGTTATTTGCTTTAAATTAACTTTTCACTACTAGAACAATCTCTCTACCCAATGAGTTTATCTAAAGCAACTATTGATTATGTCTAATTTTGTGGTGATTCTTTAAAAATGGAGCCGATTGGATAAGATGATCTGCATGATATTGCCTATTGGGTCATGTGCCATTTATTTAACCTTGTGTGGGGGCTACACCTTCAGAGCGCTCCAGTCCTTTCATAGATGTAATGGTGGGATTATATCCTCTATCCCCTCCGCTGCAAGGAAAACCATATTCCGCTGATGTTCCTGGAAATCTGTGGTGCTGAGAGCAGCATGTATACACAGAACCTGTGTGAAAAGCCCAGGGTGTCATGCTAAGGCTGGCTGACTCATGTTGTTCTTTTAATCATATTCCCATTTCAGCTCTTTGGAGATTGACAAACTGGAAAAGTCGGAAGGTAAGTCATCAGATCGGAAGGGTATCTGGGTCTTTCTATCTAATGTACTGCTTTCGGTCTTTGTGATGCGCCATGACAGCGCAGCTAAAAAAACGTTCCTGATTAAAATGGCTGTCTCAGTGAGACACTTTGGAAAGACCACTTCAACCCCAAAAATGTTTCTGTGGGCTTTTAAGTCCCTCCCATCTTACTAGCTACCAGAGACAGCAGTTAATCATTGTGTGTGTGTGTGCCCCACGATGGACTGGTACCCTGTTCAGGGTGTACCCTATGCTAAGTGGAGGAGTTGTTTATTTCCACTGGGGTGGTGTGGGGTCAAATATTTTTGGGAGGGGGGACTGCCTTATGATAAAATTTGGCAAGCACAGTAGGTGGGGGTGGGGGGTGTCATAAATGCACAGAACGTGCATATATGTCTGATATTTCAGTGCTTGTAGGTCGTAACGACCGTTTTCTGCTGTTGTTTGCAGTCGAAGCGAAAACCGATGACAAATCCGAGATGAGTGTTGCTGCCAAGATGTCACTGTTTAAAGTGAGTACTCCTCTCACCCCCCCCCCCCCCACCATGCCACTTCCTGTCCACTCAAGCCAACTCTGAAGGTTGTACTTATGGGCAGTGGAAAGGTTTGGCATAAAAAATGCTTTTATTCAAAGCGATGTAAATTTTTTAAATCAAAAACTGAAATTTAAGCATCAGTGATGGTCTTTAAATCCTAGGGTGTGTTGCTGTCTGCTGCGGTTACCTGAGCTCACCCAGTGTCTTGCTTGCCCATCTCCTCTGGCTCCTTGTCCGCCTTGCATTTAACTGTCATTATATCAAATTCGATTTATATATTTATAGTGGGGAAACTGGGGCGACATCAATGGCCGGGCCCCGTGGCCAGGCTGAGATGTTGGCATGGTGGCACAATGTACTTTGGTGGGGTGCACATTCTGGGGGGTGGGGTGGATGGATAGCTCTGTAAAAGGAGAAGGAACCGAACTTGATTAAAGCAACAAGAGGCCAGACTTCAGAAAGCTTAAATCCGATTTTCAAGCTATCTTCTCGAGTGAGAACCCTTACGACTAGCTTTTTCTATTAGTCTAGGAGTGATTCTATCCTAATACATCTATTTGTTGGCACTGGTAGTGTGGGGGTGCTAATTTGTTTCACCCACCCCATGTGTACAAATACGATCACAGACCCTCGCAGTAAAAATGGCTGGCGAGTCTGGGAGTAACGGTACACCCTGAGCCCTGCCATGACCTGGCGGACTGGGATGCCACCCCCCACACCGGGCAGCTGCTCTCTTTCTGGGCCTGTCGCTAAATTTATCTGCCCCAGGGTGATTTTAATACCCCAAGCCCTGCCTCTTCCCACTGGCATCGCTTTCCTGCCTCAGTCCTAAAGGAAGGGCAGGAAAGTTAAAATGGCCCGCATCTGTAACACTGGCCCACGCTCCCCCCTTGGATTACCCATGCCCCGCTCCGGAACACAAAGTGAGTACCTTCCCGCCCTTTGTGCCCCTTCACCCCGTTCCTCTGTTCCCAGGGGTGACCTCGGCCACCCTGCTATGGGGGGAGTCAGGGGGTTCCAAGTATCAGGGTTTTAAATAAAGAGAATAAACAAGAACGAAATGGTTTAGCCAAAACATTCTCATACTCTGTACTAATGGTCATATCAGTTTGTAGGTCTTGCGTTTTCTCTGGGCTGGATCTGATTTATTTATAGTTCATGCAGCTATTAATGAACTTGGATGTAAAACCCAAATATGGCAGGTTCTGGTGGAGCTATCAGAATCCCCTCTAAGGTAGTTTTTAGTATAATAATGATAATAATTAATAACAGTGCAGAGTGTTAATTTCAGTTAGTCAGGGCAAGACGGTGACCCTGACGGCAGTGTCTGCTCTGTGGATTTGCATCTCTGCAGGGGTTGGAGAAGATGGCCGACATTGAGGGCGCCTCTATTCCACGGCCTCGCTCCAGTGGCGGCATTCAGGAGCGCCGGGCTCGCCGTGCAGCCGGACAGAGGGCGTTCACGCAGCTGGTCACCGGCGAGGATGTGGCAGAGGCTGCCAGGTGGGCGCGGGTCACACGGAGGGAGCTGGTACTGACCGGTCTTATAATGCGTGGCATGCTCGCATTTTGTTTGATGCTTTTAATTGGGCAGTTAATTCACAACATCCATGTTGTGTATCCAAAGAAATGTTATTCAGACTTTATGAAATTAACCCTATTATTG
Organism: Mormyrus iriodes; assembly: GCA_011763525.2. NCBI lineage: Eukaryota > Metazoa > Chordata > Actinopteri > Osteoglossiformes > Mormyridae > Mormyrus > Mormyrus iriodes. The sequence continues at coordinate 676,970 of JAAGVU020000114.1, forward strand.
CAAATTGAGCAATACTTTCAAAAACCACTGGGACCAGACAATACATGCCAGGTGTCTCATGGATCATTAAAGGCTGTCACGCACGCTTTTATGTTGTGCCCGACATGTCAAAGCCCTTTGTCACTTAAGCACGCTTTGATGTATTGTTGCTCTTTTAATTCTATTAGGAAAATATATGTCCTAGTCTGTACTTTGAGATTTTTACGGTTAAATCAAAGGCAGTTCTAGATTTTTTTTTTTTTAGCAAAAATGAATGCAAAGCACCTTATTTAAAATTTAATATAACTGTTTGGTCATCATTCTTATCTTCTCATGTTTTATTTGCGAAAACTATAAACCTTTTTGTATATAACCTAGCTTTTTCCATGAATATAGCCCTTGCTGCTTGCATGGCATGAAAGCTCAATCATGTAACAGAAGAAAGGTTATCAGAAAAATCTAGTTTAGTTTTATCCACTTTTAGATCTGTACAGTGGTAGGTAGATGCATTAGGTAAATTGCTTCTTGGGATTTGCATTTTGTCACCGTCAACATGATCATCAGTACTAATTATTTGTTTTTGAATTGGTGACATTTAGTTGTCTGGCAAGTTGCCATGGCAATTGTTTCTGAGGGCCTCTGATAGGTGTTGTGTGTGTCTTCACCTTGTCGATTCCCGCTATAATCACTTCATCCAGGCTCCAGCCGAGCATAGATGGGCAGCTCGGGGGCCTGGGCCTGCTCGTAATCACCCTCTGCTTTACACCTCCACTTGCCCCTCTGTTCTCCCATGCGCCGCCTGCGCATTGGGCAGAATTCTGAAAATCTCATCGCCCTAAGCGGCCTTAACCTGCCAGGCCCTCGGCTTTATGGCATCAGCCGATCTGAATGCGGTGAGCGGCTAATTAAAGAAGCGACGCGGGGCAGTGGTCGCCCGGTTCGCAGTATGGAGCAGGTATGTGCGAGGGTAGCCAAATGGCCCTTTGGGACCATGGTACTGCAGCGGCTCACTGGGGTCCTGGAGCAGTTCCGTGCAGCTGCCAGGCAGACACCCGATTGTAAATTACATCCTTCCCTGCACCTGTGCTCCAGCATGCCCTTGCACTCCCAATTCGTCCCTTCAACAATGCCAGTTTCTTTTCGGCCTGCTCTACAAGCACCTGGCGCCTAACTTTTAGTTTTTTTTTTCTATTTTTTATTCTTATTATGTTTATTTATTTATTTTGTAATAGTGCAGTAGTCTGTTTTTCAGGAAATTCTATTTCTGTAGGGTGTATTTTTTAAATTTGCACCTTATTTACTTGTTTGCAGTGTGCGCACCATCTTTGGGCTTTCCTGTCTGATGTTCTGCTTTCGGTCTTTGCGATGCGCCATGACAGCGCAGCCAAAAACAAAAACAGTAACATGGCAGCCCTAGCAGTAGCGCCTTGGCGAGAACCCTTATATTCCAAAAATGTCCCTGTGGGCTTTTCCATAGCGATATCATCAGTCTCTGTAACTAACTTGGGATATGTGCTTATTTGCAGGCACTTTGTCTGCTTGGCACTATATATATGTCCATCTGTGCAGTATTTTCTCCTGGGATCAATAAAATCCAGCTTAGTCTTAAATGGAAATAATAAATAGAAATTAGCACAGAATATGCCTAATTAGCATAAGAATTATCTGACCATCTGTTTTCCGTAATCCGGTGCAGGGTGGCAGGCAGCCTAGAGCCTAGTCCAGGGCATAGGACACCCTGGACAGGATGCCAGTCCATGACAAGACACACACCTACACTCTGTGGGCAATTTGTGGACACTAATCAAACCCTGGAAGTGAGGCAATAGTGCTATTGACTGAGTCACCGGTTATATTTATAGGTCAACCTTTGCATTTTTAACCCAAATTAATTGTATATCATAAGTTAATTTTAACATTAAAATGTATCAAATTTATTCCCAAAGTCTCTCCAAGGCAGCAGTACGGGAAGAAGCAAATAAGGGGGTCAGGCAGGAAGAGCATCTGCCTGAAGGAGACGACGAAAGCTCCAAGCTCTCCATGAGTGAGAAGCTGGCCCTTTTCACCAAGCTGGCCCAGCCAGCGGACAAGGACAGCACCATGCCCCAGGTGCCGGAAAGGCGGCGCCAGAAGGGGGCGCGCTATCGCACGCAACCTATCACCCTTGGCGAGGTTGACCTGGTGGGTGCGAGATTTCCCTTGGAGCAGAAATGGAAATGCAGAGATGAGAAATGATCACCAACATAGCATCACAGACTAATATAACAGCAGTTAGTGCTATGGTATTAAAAACCAATCGAAAATAGCCAGAGGATAAAGCAGGAGAGGAAGAAAAATCTACTAATGGTACCTACTAATGGAGAAGAGAGACTTCTGGGAGTCCAAGGCTAATTGGCTGCCCAGCTTTCCCAGGCATTCTATCCTTGTTCAATGTGGTGCAAGTATTGGAAGTTCCTCCTATATGCATGATCTGTGAGTACAGGCACTTGCAGAGAAATGCTTCCTCAAATATCCGTTCCCTGGATTGACTATGGAGACCCCTAGATGATTGGAATGGAATTGCTATTATATGGTAGCCCTACTGTTTATTATGCTATTAAATTTTCTTTCAATCTTTCCAACAGCTTCAGAAAGGTCCCTTTAGGTTGCCTCCCCTGCACCTTTCCAGCGAGCTCTCTGATAGGCAGCAGGCCCTGTCCATCAATCTGAAGCCCAGTGAGATTCATGAACATCTGCCACCGCCCAGCGAGCAACCTGAAGAGCCCTGCCTACCATTGCCTGAATCCTTAAAACGGCAGAAATCAGAGTCACTGGAAGTAAAGGGTATCTTGAAAAAAACTGGGGAGACTGTGTCCTCAGTCTGCTGCGTGGCTGCACAAGAACAGTTGGATGCCAAAGCTGGAATCAACCAGCAGAGGGTGCCAGAGATGTCAATACAGGATCAAAGAACAGAGGAACCAAAGGAAGAGAGAGCAGAGCAGGGTGCAGGAAATGGGGCTGAAACTCACACTGCCCTAAAGGACAGTGGCAAAAGGCTGACAAATGCCACTGCACCAGTGTCTACTGCCCCCTGGAGGCAGAGGGGAGGAACTGCTGCTTCCAATTCAAGGGAACATGTGAGAACCACTTTCTCCAATCAGAGGGAAGTGAACAATAACATGGAAGGCAGCCCAAGGGACTCTGACAGAGACAGGTACTGACATGAAGTTAGGTATGAGGAATCATTGTTCCCTTTCTGTGGTACCATCTTGCATGTGTGTGGCATTTTTTTTCTAAACCAGAATTTTGGTGATGGACAGATCGAAGTGTTTGCAAGACATGGAACTAGGTGAATTATTATTTTCTTAGTTGCTCATGGTGTGTGATTGTGTGTGCCAGTGTATATGTTCTGTGATGGACTAGCATCCCGTCTAGGATGTCCCCTGCTGCCTGGGAGAGGCTTCAGGATCACCATGACTCTGTACTGGATAAGTGGTTGGAAGTTGGATAGAAGTGTTGAACTTGAGAATGATTAACTGTACTATAGACTGAGGTGGACGTCCCTACAAAGACACAGGAACTGAGCGTGTACATGTGAATGCCTCTCCTTGTATTTTCCCTTCCCCATTGCGTATCTCTGTCCCTCAACCAGGCTGAGACACCCAAAGGAAGGAGAGCTGATAGAGGGTGCTGTTGACAAACTAGCTCAACGCTGCCGGGAGGCTGAGAGTGCCAGGCCGGAGAAGGTGGGTCCGCTGTGCATGCAGTTCGGTGGAGGAGAGCGCTTTTAGCCTGTGCATTTTCGAGGGGTGGAGGAGAGCTGTGGGCCTCAGAATGGGAAGGTTCAGCAAGAAGGACTTTTATTCACAAAAATGTCCCCCAAACATCAATAGCCCTTTAATGTCAATAATCAAAACAGACAATAAACTCAAGGGGACGCCGATTTGTGTACACATAGAAGAATTCCTTCTGCTTCCCAGCCATTTCAGACCAGCTGTTTTTATGTCTGCTTATTTCTGATTGGAGGCAGCTGGTCGACATTAACTGGTGCAGGGGAGCTGATGCCAAACCAGTCAGTGTCAAGCAGTTCTGGAGAACCGGGCCCTGATCTGTTATTGCCTTTCACTGGATCACAACAGTCACTATAAATATTCCAAATTATGGGTGAAGTGAATCTTTGGTGTAATTTTCTGACTGCATGGTGCCATTGGGCTTTCGTTGGTTTGGTGGCAGCTGATTGGTTGAGAAGCTGTGGCGTGAATGAGATTTTGATTGTCATTGGATGAGAGAGGTGCGTTTGGATGAGTCTCCAGAACGTGAATGTTTTACTGGATGGTTGTTCATCACCACTCTGCCGTTAGCTCGCCCATAGCTCACGCTCTGGGGGCTTTGGACGGGAATAAAATAAAGCATTTTGAGACAATGTAGTGTTGTGAAAATGCGCTATAGAAAAATAGATTGATTGACAGGGGAGTATCTGTCCTTCCTGGATGTTGGTCTCATACAAAATGACCACCATTGGTGCGGGGGGGGATATCCCCTCTCTCTGGCTATCCGTCTCTTTCACTTTGACTGTTTACACAGTGAACAATGCATTCATTCAGAGCCTAATCATCCAGACTGCAGAGATTTCAAGAACCATGACCAGGTTGGCAGGGGACCTGGAGCCCGTCCCAGGAAGCACAGGGCACGATGCAGTGGACGTCCACCATAGGTTACCAGTCCGTCATGGAGCAAAACCCCTAGTAGCTATGCAGAGATAACAACATGACATCAGATAACTGGCATTCCATCCCCCAATGACCCTGACAAGCAGACTGCTGCTGTGATTTTTCAGGCCAGCAGTTCCCGTTACCTTTTCCTTGTTCCTTATTCCTGATATTTTCTCTTTCTCTTCATGTAAATGCTGCCCCCTGTAGGCTGACAGTGATATTGCCGGTGATTCCCCTGGCTCCACCCTTTGCTGGGTAAGATTGTGAACTGGTCAGTTTTTAAAGATAGTATGCATCAAAAACCACTATGAGCCCTTTTCCATTCTTTGTTGTTATTGGTGCTCAGTTGTTGATAATTTTTTTTTAATAGGTTTCGTACTAATGCGCATATATATACACACACACACACATATATGTATATATACACATACATACGCACACACACATATATATATTTATATATATATGTGTGTGTGTGTATGTATATACATATATATTTATATTTTTATTTTAGTGGCATCTTTAATGAAAAAATATGTTTTATTAGCTCTCCCATCTCCTCAGTCCTACTCATGACCATATAGGGCCACACTGCCCACTCTGCTCAGACAGGCCTGTATGTGTGAGACGGAGGTGGGGCTCAGTCTAATTAATAATCTGCCCCCTCCCCTGTACCTGTCCACCCCAGGAGCCCGTCCTCTCCTCCATCTTCACACCCACTAACGGCACATTGCAGTATGTTATCTGTTACAACCAGGTGAGTGTGCATGTGTGTGCTTTTAGCATGTGTGTGTGTGTGTGTATGAAGGATGTAAATGCTAAGGCATGCTTAAACATGTGCGCATGCATGCAAAAACATAAAAACAAATTATGTGTTTGTACTGGCATAAAGACAGACTCATACACGGATGTAGAAGAACAGATAAATTCAAATTTTATTTGTTACATGCTAATCATACACGTATGATTTGGAGTGAAATGTTATTTCACAAGACTGTGATATAGACAACAGTGGGGGGGGTACAGATGTCATCTTAATGACATGCAGATGTGCAGTTATAGTGCAAATTAGAAGGCCGTACAACGACAGGCAGAGGTAGTCTATAATTTAAGTAAGTTATAAATACTAAGCAATAAAGATTTGTCCTGGGGAGGGGGGTCGAAAGTGACCGGTCCAGTCTTAGGTTTTTCCCTGTTTGTGTGTTCGAATGGCGTGTGAGAAGAAGCTGCTCCTCGTTCGCTCTGTGATGGCCTTTAGGGAGCAGAAGCTCTTCCCTGGCTGCAACAAAGACAAGAGTCCATTGTTTGGATAGCTGGGGTCCTTCACTATGTTCCTGGCCTTGTTGTAGATGGACTGCAGGTCAGGGAGCTTGGTGTGAATGGTGCGCTCTGCTGGTCGCTCCACCTTCTGCAGAGCTCGCCTGTCCTGCAATGTTCATAATTCATTATTAAATGTGGCCCGCAGATTGATCTTTCATTTTTGACGATGTGTCGTGATTTCCCTAATCTGCACTGCCAAGCTTGGCAAGTTACACCACTGGCAACCAGCCCATACAAGTGGTTCAGGGGTTAATAGTTATCAGTACCAGTAATATTTGACAAAAAATATATCGATTATCAGTATTGGTCAAAATTTGTCCGTTTGGTGCGTCTATGTGTCTGTAAATGCATAAATGCTCGAATAGAGTCTGGATAAAAGGCATCATTGGAATGCAAAGGATTAACGCGTCCTACAAGTGCATGGGCTGAGAGGTGCTCCACTGTGGATTTCCTCCAAGGAGGGTCTGCCTGCACCTCCTATCGTTAAGTGGTCAGTGGGGGAGCAGAGGGCCACCCCCTGGAAGCTGACGGGCTTTAGCGAGGGCCCACGCACAGACCTGAACCTGGAAACGCACAAAGCAACCCACATGCATTCCACCCACGGCTAATGAAGCCTGCAGTATTGCCTTCGATAAACACTCTAACGTATTGCGATGCACAGTCATTAGCATAATTTTGTCCCTGGAATGGAAATCAGATGGAATCAAGCGGCATAAATTGCGAGTTAAGTACTTTTTCCTGACACTTTTATTGTAAATCTTCAGATAATTTTGCGGGTGTCACGCACCACAGGAGAGACACTACAGATCTTATGTCTATATATATAACTATTATAATTTGCCCCCCCCCCCTTGGGATTTCATACTCGAGCTTAACTATACATATTTTATTGTGAGGGTGGAGTAAATGACCTGAGGATGAGTCGGAGATGGGGACGGAGACACGGGGGGAAGGAGGCGTGCTTAGGACTCAGAGGCCCGCCGTGTGGAGACAGTAGTGAGGTCTGTGGGCCACACCTGAGACTTTAACTTAATGACGACTTATTTTGAAATTAACTGTAAGGATAACAGCAAAACGAACACACTTCATCGCAAACAGCACATCGGGAAGTGCTGTAGCGTTTCATACACAGCCACACCATCGAATCTTTTTCGTGCTGTTTAATTAAACTAATAATCATTATGAGTCAGTGTTTACCTTCCATGACCCATTCGGACTTCAGGTCACATGACCGGATGTTTCATCAGACGCTCCGCTGACCCTGCCTCTTCCTCTTTTGTTTCTCTTTGAACTGTTTTGTGCTACTTTGTGTTAATATGGCTGCATGCGTGAAATGAAGGTTGGTTTTAACCGTTGTCCTAAACACCCCTGTGACCCTGTACTGGATGAGCGGGTAGAAGATGGATGTCGACCTGTGTCTTTTCATTCAGCTTCTCTCCTCCCTGCTTTTTGCAGACCACCCATTCCTACGAGGCCCAGGAGGTGTCCACTGCAGGTCAGAAAGACTCCCAGACTCACTCGGGGTCACAGGTGATGTAAACTCTCTTACTGGTGCACGCACACAAACATACACCCAGGTAGGGTGTGGCTGTATTCTGCGGGCTTCAAATTAGCTACCATGAGTAATCAAAGACACTTAAGCACAAACCCATCAAAAAGCATCAACATGTTTTTTTTTTCCTAAGATCATTTAGATGTAATTTAAAGAGTTTCAAGTTTGTCATGTATTTGTACAATGAGGCAATTACTTGAATGCCTCCAACAATGAGTAGCTATTTTCGCACCGCTCAATTAAAGCCATTTTCTTTATGTTGATTTTAAAAGTTATTTAGGATTAAAATTGCTATTCAGTTTTTGCCGACTTTTGGTCTGCGTATCCTTGTTTTGAGTCGACTACCCAAACCGCATTCTGTCATGCTAACAGATCTGCTGTCGACTGCACAGGTTCCTCTAGCTGACTTGTCTATGGTGGAGTTTGCACATGGCCTGCAGGAGCAAAATGAGCATCACAAGATCAAAGGTGAGGAGGTCTCCAAGCCCTCCATGCTGTTCACCGGGCAGGGATGTGCCTTTACGATATTTGCCTTCCTTCCCAGGGAGCATTGTGAAGAAACTGTGTAGCTGGCAATCGGTAATGCATAATGAGGTAGAATTATGCTTTTCCATCTAATAACGAACATTGCCAAGCCGTAAGCTGGCATACCAAACAAGCACGGTCAAAACAAATTTGTTTGGCGTGTCAGAATCGTTTTTGGACAGGGTGCACTTTTCGTGGAGCAGATGGTGCCTATAAGCATTGAGTTGAGTTTAATGAGTCTTTTTTCTGAGTTGAAGGCGATTCAGTGGGTTTGAAATAATCCTAACAACTGCTGTAACTTAAAAGTTTTGAGTGACTCTGGATTTCTACCCATCTAGTCATTTGAAGTCTGAAATCAGAGATTGAGATTCAGTGGGAATCACTTAAATACCTTCCCTTCCCAATAGCCACTGGGTACCTGGAGTCCTCCATCACAGTTGCCGCAGAGACTGTGAAGGAAGTGATGACTCTGGATAGTGAAGAGACCTTTGGCTGCTTCTACAGGGCCGTGGCCACCTCCTCCATGAGTTCCAATGTCTCTGTCAGCAACGACCAAGACTTTGCTGCCATCTTCCAGTCCGACATGCCGAAGTACGTCAGTGCCATCTGTAGGTTGTGCCCTGTGATTTTCACCCCCGATTTGAAGGGACAGACTACTGCCTTACATTTCTGCTTGTCTAGGTCTCATGGTATATCAGTCCTCTGATTTTCTCAGCATCTATCTGTAGGTTTGTGTCTGTCTGCCTGACAGTTTGCTTGTGCCTTGAGCTAATATCATTATTGATGCCCTCTCTTGTGTGGTGTCAATGCACTTCACCCATGCGTTTCACCAAAGACCAACCACTGACTTTGCATATCATGGTGACCTTTTTACACCATTTATGCACCCCTGATCTATTAAGGGCCATAGGATTCACTAGGTCATTTTCCTCGTATCTTAATTTCCCATTTGGATTCGCTTGTTCCAGGCTTTGACTAGAAAGCTGCTTCACTGAGGGTTCCAGATGCAAATCTGTTTCCAAAAAGAGAGTTAACTTCGAAGCCTGCAGACACAGTGGCCCTCACTGGGCCACTGTTACCCTGACAACATTGATGCCTGGCAAAAGGTGTTGTATGTTTAACTGTCCCAGTGTGTGTGTGTGTGTGTGTGTGTGTGTGTGTCAAGGCTGAGGTCTACGGTGGCAGACCACAAGCGGTCCGTGCGTCCGAATCGGAAGACCCAGGCTTCCCGGAACCCTCTGCGGGTGCTGGCAGCGCGGGACGACGTCAGGCAGGAGTACACAGAGCAGCGGATTGACGTAGTTACCCTGGAGATGGAGAGGACACAAGTGAACAATAGTGAGTCGTATGTCATATCACACGAATGACGTCACACCTAATGTAGCATTCTTTCCTTGTCTGACCGGCTCTTAATGTAATTTTTAATTTAAAATTAAAGTATATTTATACGTTCAAGGTCACGGATGATCGCCCAATGGAATGTGGGTCCAGTGTCTTCGAAGCGCGACCCTAGCCCAACCCTAACCTCCTCTCCCTCCTCGGTGCTGGGAAAATTCCCTCTGTAACACTCGCGGCTCAGTCAGCTGCATTCTGTTTCTACTCCCTGATGCTTAGTGCCTGAGCTATTTTGCATTTGTTTGATTGCCAAATATTTTATCCTAAGTGATTTGCAAAGTGCGGTTAACATTTTTCATTAAATCATGCACCCATCTGTTTTTTATTATTGTTATCCATTTGAGTGCTTTGATGAGCAATTATAATATCACCCATAATATTTCTCAGTGAAGTATTTCTGGCACTTTGTCGAAGGACTCGGCAATAATGTTTGTCCAGTGGCTTAAACCAGTGGTCTTTCATTTAAAAAAAAAACAAAAAAACAAAAAAAAAAAACAGTTGAAACATTTTCTGTGGATAATATCAGTGGACTGTAATTTAGTAGTGTAGTTTTTGGCTAGAATGATTTGGCTTAACCTTCCAGCATCACTCTCGTCACAAGCAGGCCTGGCTGGTGAGGAAAAGTTCTGCAACAACAGTCTACAAAGAGTCAACTCCACTGAGGCAGAGACCGGCAACGGCACCCTACCCTTCAGTGAACTTATGCTTATTCACATAAAAGGTCAGAGGCCATGGGGTATTGCCTGGATTTCAGGCTACACTTGGGGGTTATGGGTAAATTTTATGCAGATGGCTGCTGGGTATTGTAGTTTTTTGTGACAAGGCAAAATGCCCAGACATTATGGTAAAACAGATGACAGGGCCTATGTAGAAAGTGAAACAGAGTTCAAGCTCGGCCGTGTAGCTTCTGCTCACATTATGTGTTGCTCTGCCCATACAGGACGACAGCACGTCCAGGCGAGGCTAGTCGAGCCAGTAGCGCGCTCCCTGAACAGTGGTGACTGCTTTCTGCTTGTGACACCTACGCAGTGCTACCTATGGAGCGGCAAGTCTGCCAGTGTCACTGAGAGAGCCAAGGTAAAGCACACCCAGTCACATCACCAATGGACATGGCCCCCTCACATCCCTGTTAGCTCCAGTTATGTCACACTATCATCACACTAAATTGTGGACCATTTTGGTGGATGGACACTGTCATATATTTCACGTTTGCTCTGCATGTTTATGAATAATGTGGCAATATCATTGGAGGTGCCATGTATTTTCAGGGTCTGCTTCCTCTGTAATATTTGTAGTGTTAGGTTTATGTCCTGTAGGGGGAGCTCCAGTCTTGGAGGGGCATGGGGAATAATGGCGTTTGTTCAGCCCTCTCTATTACCCGCCTGACTGAAGTTGTCATTTGGCTAGGGGCTGGGCCTCAGCTGGTGTTCTGGGTACGAAATTAACTTAAACACCCCCAGGCCTTGTCATGATTCTGAAGAACCATAGGCCCTTCTATAGCTGCAGTAACCAGGCCTGTCCGTTTCTTGGATTGCACAGGCTGCGGAAATAGCATCCCGTGTGCTGTCGAAGCGAGACATGGGCTGCCGGGCGCTCCAGGTCACCATCCTGGAGGAGGGGGTTAACTTGGACAGCAGCCTGGCCACAGGGTTTTGGAGCCTGTTGGGGGGCAGGGTGGAGTACAGAGGTGAGTGACACCCTTTGGTTTCTGTCTTTTTCCTTCCATTTATTGGAGCCCTAATGCCATGTCAATGAAACTCTGACTTAGATGAGAAAGCCGACGGGGAAAACCAAATAGACACACACACACACACACACACACACACATACTGTATATTATACACATATGCACACATGATATATAGGATAGCTTAGAGGGACAGGAATAAAATACGCATTTATTCATTCATTTAAATTCTTCAAATAACTGCTTAAGGCATTCACGCAAAAACAGAAGAAATATCGACAGTAGCAAAGGGCGACGTGATTGGTTTACTTTATTGAGAGATCATTTATGATTGGTCAGTCTCTCTGGCATGGTGTTCTGCCGTTTCAGCAGAATTGAAGTGCCACAGTTGGCCTGGTGTGACCATGGTGTGTGTGTTTGTGTGTGTGTGTGTCACAGGCGCAGGCCAGCCAGACGAGGACGAGGCCTATGAAAGCGGGGTGGTGGAGTCCAACTGTGTGTACCGTCTGGTGACGGACCGGCTGGTCCCTGTGGAAGAGGCCTGGGCTTCCATGCCCAGCATGTCCCTGCTCAGCTCCACCACGGTGCGGCTCTCCCCCTTCTGTTTCTGTTCCCATGACGCTTTTTTCAGGCGGCTCTGTTTTTTGCAAATCTTTGTGTGTGTGTGTCTGTGTGTGTGTGTGTGTGTTTGCGCGCATCCATATATATGTGTAGGTGTGTGTGTATGTGTGTGTATATATATATATATTTTTTTTGTTTGTTTTTATGTGTACATGCACACATTTTTAAGGACACATTCACAATTCTGGGCTGCCGTGTCCCAGATGTGTGCCCCTGTTTGGTCATCACACCCCCTCATTCCGCTTCCAGGTGCTTGTGTTTGACTTTGGCACCGAGGTGTACGTATGGCTTGGCAGCGATGCTCCCCAGAGCGACAGGAAGCTGGCAGTGCAGTTGGGCAGGCAGGTGTTGGGGGGCAGCTATGATTACAGCAACTGCAGAGTCAACCCACTGGACCCCCTTGCCTGCAGCCCGGGGATCCGGCGGTGAGCTTCTCTCATACAGATGAGCCTCAATGGCTGCTGTGCACGTGAATGTGCAGGAGGATCATTCTCACCAACCTGAGAATTTTTCCAAAAAATTATGATGTAATACAATGACATCACCTTAACTTTTTAGGTAAATTAAAACTTAGCAATTTGTTGCTTTGATTTAATGATCTTTTTTAGCCATTTTCCCCAAATAAGTAGACAAAAATCACATTACTGTAACTGTTTTAAGGTCAAATAACCAAAAACTAGATGAAATGTTCATAAATCTTTCAACTTCATTGCATGTAACTTACAATAAACAATTAACTGAAGGGAAATGAATGACAATATGCATTGTTTCACTCACGTTTTTGGTTTTGTCATTTCCGTAGCTCTTGCCCTGGATTAAATACTTTTGTTAATTACAGAAATGGTAATATAATAAAACACATTAGCTACCTCAAAGGCAAAATTGACAGCTTAGACAATGAAGTTATATAATTTCGGTCTTCAAACTAAATTTAAAAAACTGATAAATCTGGTATTGTGGTAATGAGAATGACCCATAAAATATTGGAACTGCGGGAGGTTGAGATATAGGTGCAACTGCTGTATTTAGGCTTGTGGGAGTTTTACTTACACAAACGTACTGAGGGCAGAAGGAACAATGATTGGTTCAGAATGCTAACCAATCAAATTGTAGAGGAGGTGGGGCCAAGACATCTGATTGGTTGGTCCCACCTCCTCTAGTTGCTTGGACCCACCTGCTGTACAATTTGATTGAGAACATGTTTGTGTAAGTAAAACTCCCATGAGCTGTATTTAGATAAGGGTGTGTCAGGTACTTTCAGCTGTGACCCAAGTGTTTCCACAATAAATTTCTATTTGTATTCATTTAACAAATAATGTTTATATTTATTAATTTATCTGACACTTTTATCCACATTAACTTACAGTAGAAGGAAGGGTTACTATTTACGTGTGCACCCTGGGATTCAAACCCACGACCTGTCAGCACAATGCGCTACTTGATGAGCTACAGAAGAATAGCAGTGTTGTAGGATGTTGTTCGTTTTATTACTTAATTTCATCCTGTTCGTATGGTCTTACTCTTTGACAGGTAGTTAAGCAGTATCTGGGTGTGCGGTGCTTTTATTTATTTTCAAATCTGTCCAAAATCTACTTGGCAACCATGTTTTGTGCCATATGTGCCTTGGATGCGTCATTTTTTTAATGAGTAACAGTGCCACCTAGTGGAATGGAAATACACTACAGACAAATATTACCAGAGACGGTAGACTGGGACATAATCACTAGTGATGACTATTAGTTTTAATTGAGTGTGATAATTCCACGTGGCGTCCGGTCTCTCTGCAGGCAGGGTGTGGGGCGTCCCCGCTGGGCTCTCTTTGGTCTCCTGATGGAGCACCAGGAGACGGTTCTCTTCAGGGAGAAATTCCTGGACTGGGCAGAGCAGAATGGTGACATGGAGGAGGACCCAGGGGAGGAGGTGAGGGAAGACGGAGGAGGCGTGGGTTTGGGCAGGCTACCCCCGTATGGTGGGGACTGCGGCCGTCTGAGTCTCAACGCTTTTTTTTACGTGTTTAAGCAGAACTAGGGATACATGCAGCCTGAGAGTATAAGATGTCCTTTTTACATTTCTTCATTCAGCAGATGTTTTTGTCCAAATCAGGCAAGTAATTCATAAGTCCCTGGCTGACTTACCTTTGCATAAGTGCTTCTTATCCCTGGAGATTTATGTGGCATCTGCAGCTTATAATGTCCTGGATCTCGTCAGGACGATTGACTCCATCACAGCTAGTATATACCAGGTGTGGTGGAACTAGTTTAAGTGCTGCTTGGGTAATAGGTTGTGAATCTGAGATGCCTTATACCTTGTCCTCCCCTCCCCACCCCCATCCAGGCTCATGAGCTGCGGCCCTGCGACGTCAAGGCCCTGCTGGTGGGCGGGGCTGGGAGTGGGCAGCAGGCCAGGGGCCTTGGCCTGCTAGCAAAGGGAGATGGCCAGCGGGTGGAGGTGGATGCCGTGGACGTTTGGCACGTTGGGGAGTCGGGTGAGCGGCAGCTACTGCCGGAAGGCGTGGCTCAACTCCACGAGGGGGACGCCTATGTGGTCAGCCAGAGGTGCTCCGTCACTGGGGCCGGTGAGTGCGACCCTCTAGGGAGGTGTACTGAGTCCCATGTCAATGTCAAGATGCTTATCACTGGCTTGGTACAGCGCCGGGATGCTTTCCGTTAAACGGTATCGAATCGCGATATAGATGTGCTGCCCGCGTGTTTTTTATAAAGTGAGACTTGGGACAGCAGACAGAACCGTGCGATATAGGGAGGGGAGGACAGAACGGGGACTGTTTTGGTGTGGGAGGGGAGACGAGGATTGAAACGTATGGTGGGCAGGAGAGGACAGAAAATACAGGTGCTTCTAAGGGAAACCTGTAGGAAAACAAAACAAGTATCAGGTTTTGGGGGGTGTGACAACTGGCATAAGGTTTATGGGTGTGATCTGGATTATATATTAGAATTTTGTACATTGTTAATATGTTAAATACTTAGGTTTGCGTTTGTGGGTGTATGTGTTTTTCTGCATGCGTTTGTGTATGTAGATATTTATATCTGTATGTATACGTTTGTGTGTACATTTTGTATTTGTGTGTGGGGGGGGATTTTTGAGTGTGGTTATACAGTATCTATGTAATGATGAGTGTATGTCCACAGGGGGCCCAAGCTGTGGGGCTCTTGGGACTGAGCACAGCACCTGCTTCCTGTGGCAGGGCCGTCACTACACTGTCAGCGACAGGGGAACCTCTTCCCAGAAAGACTTAGAGACTGACAACCACAAGGGGGCACCGGTGAGCATGTCGCAATTTGCCACCTTGATCAAACAACAGTTATAATTCCTGAGAGAAGGACTGGACTCCGTGCAGGGAAACGGCTGGAGGTCGTTGCTCCCACAGCCTGAGGCAGTGGCAGATGTGAAACACCCCTGTCTTTCTCTCTCTCTCACTCTCTCTCTCTCTCACTTGCTCTCTCTGTCCATGAATCCAGGTGCTTGTTCTTCAGGGAAGGGAGCCTCCCTGTTTCCTGCAGCTCTTCCAGGGAGGCCTGGTCATCCACAGAGGGAGACGCAAGGACAGCCCTGACAAAAGAGGTACCTGAGTGCCATTATTAGCACAAAGCAGCAACTCGATGCCTGGCTGGTCTGTTTAAGTGGACTTTGAAGTGGAAGAGGTAGTATTCAGCTACTGTGTTTGTGTGTTTTCAGGGGGTTGGCGTTTGTTCTGTGCACGTGGCAACATCGAACCTGAGGCTTCCCTGGTGGAGGTAGAGTGTTGCTGTGCTAGCCTGCGTTCCCGTGGTTCTCTTGTTCTGCTCTGTGGCAGCCAGGGGGTGCTGTACTTGTGGCACGGCTGCAAGTCCCACAGCCTCACCCGTGATGTGGCCAGGAGGGCCGGAGAGCGCCTCACGCAGGTGTAAGTGGTGTCTCCACCCCCGATCAGTGCTCTGATGGTACACTCCAGTGCCCAATCGGAATCTATGCTATCCTTGCACATGTTAATAGGTTGATCCACTGTGTGTGTGTGTGTGTGTGTGTGTTCATGTGACAGTTGCCCCCCTGAGCTTGGCTTGAGCAGCAACAGCAGGGTGCGGGTGCAGGAAGTGGAAGAGGGGGTGGAGCCAACAGAGTTCTGGCATGCCCTTGGGCAGCAGGACAGGAAGGCCTACGACTGCATGCTCCAAGGTACTAAACACAACAGAGCTTAACACAGCCCACACAGCCCATATATATATATATATATATATATATATATATATATATATATATATATATTTTATATATACACACACACACACACACACACACAGAATCAGCTTTTTTTCCCAAAGGCAAAAAAAGTGGAAAGATGGAATATTCCTGCTCTTTAGTTGGTATGGAGCTCATCGGGATAAAAACTTGAAATGTGCAAATTGTGTGGCACGTATCAATTCGCCTGTCTAGATTTGTGTGTAGTTCTCAGCAAAATGCCCTGTTTTGTGACAAGTGCCGTACTCTGGGTAAAGAGAATCTGCCAGATAAATCTTGATGGATAAAAGGGTCATAGCCTTGAATCTGGTTTTAACAGGGCCTTATGGGAAATGCTGTTGACTATAGATAACGATGGACTCTGCTGTTTTTCTCCAGATCCCGGCAAGTACAACTTTACCCCACGCCTATTTCATCTGAGCGCGTCCTCAGGTGTCTTCAAGGGGGAGGAGCTAGTAAGCCTCGCCTATGTGGGCGGGGCAGCCATGGCCATGCCCTTCCTGCAGGAGGTCCTGTACTCGGTGCCACAGTCATGTGAGGCCACACCCCCACAGCGCCAAACACACACTGCATGGGCCTCTTGTTCATGCTCACTTTGACGCAGTTATTGAAGCCTGGTGCGCCAGGAAAACACAAAAGCAATTTATGTACTTTTAAGGAACTTGATGAAGTTGTAAAACAAAAATGCATTTGCTATTTTTTAGGGATCAATTATAAAAGGAAAAACATGCACATAGTTGCAAAGCTTAAGCTCTCGCATACATCAGGACGCCCTGGGGGCACGGCTCCTTTTCCGTTCCACCACACTCCTCCCATTGTGATGTCAGCTGCTATGACCCTCATGTTTTTTGTGCCCCATTCCCCAGCCCTCTTTCTCCTGGACAACAGCATGGAGGTGTACCTGTGGCAAAGTGGGCGGGTGAGTGACATGGGTCGTGCTGGCTCGGTCCCCGTCCGATGGGACAAGGAGAGGAAGTGCGCCATGGAGACGGTGCTTCAGTACTGCAAAGGTCAGGGTGTTGGCGGGGGCTCTCCTTTTCCTGTTACTGGTTATGGAGGTGCTTGTTATGTTCAAGCCCATAAAGTGACTCTTGGGGGGATTCTGCCTTTCAGAGCGGAACCCACAGCGCCCCCCGGAGGCGTACCTGATCCAGGAGGGTTCAGAGCCCCTTACCTTCACCAACATCTTTCCCCAATGGGAGAGGAATCCGGAGACTGAGCCGCAGGTAGGACATGAGTCCCCGGGGGGGCAGGAGTAGTCGTCAATATGTTCGGCAGCCCTATGTGCAGGATTTCAGAGCAGTTTGTTCCTGTGGCCAGGGGGAGGCGCCGTGCGGAAAGGTGACGCTAGTGCGGGATGCTTTAGCCAGGCTGATCAAGTCTCAGGAGCCTCCTGATAGGCCACAGCCCAATGGAGTGGATCCCCTTCCAGTCCAAGACTTCCAGGCAGGATCATGCAACCACTCTACATAACACCTATAGCTGTCCTTCAGATCAGAGGTCCTTTCTACGTGATAATCTTTGCTCTAAAGTACAGGGCTGTGTTTATGTGTGTGTTTCTGTGTGTGCGCTCATAAATCCATACATGAAATCCCCACCATTAATCGCTGTTGCTCAGATTGGTAGCCTTGGTTTTTATATCGTAACTAATAACTGCACGACTGAAATACCACTGATATACCAGAAGCCATGAGGATTCAATGCTGTATTTCATACGACTCTCACCGGCTTTTTTTCTTTTTGCGACTGAAGATTTATAAAATGATCTGACAGTCTTCTTAAAGCATGTTCCCATTTACGATTAACGGCATCCAATCATTAAAAAAAACCCGTTTCTCACAGACGGTGCTGGAGGCGAAGAGGAGCGGCTTCGACTCTCCCCGGAGCTGGAAACAAACCCAGCAGAAAGAAAGCAGAGGGCTGTTTTGAAAAAGAGCCGAAATATATTGCTGTGGCGTATGTCCGTATAAAGGAGTATTTGGCTAAAAAAAGCCCACGCACTTTCGTATTTTTCATTCTTAGGGGAAAAAGCTCATTTTCTAGTAAACTGAAGAGGTTCAGATGTACAGTGTTTACTGAGCCTTTGTTATAAAGAGTTTTTTTTGGCTTTTTTCACCACCCTTTTATAAAACCAATTATTTCTGGCAGTTGCTGAGTATGTTCACTTGTACGGCCCTTGAGCTTGGACCCAAGGTCCACTGTCAGTTTTATAGCTATGGTTCCCATCTGAGTCCTCGGGGATTCCCACGCAGTCCACATTTTTGCTCTCTCCCAGCTTCCAGCACACTCGTTCTAGGTGTTTGGTGTTTTTGATTGGCTGGGAGCTGGAAGGCAGCAAAAACATGGACTGTCTAGAGGTCCCTAGAGGACTGGGCTGAGAAATACTTGCTTAAAGAACAACCAGCTTCCTTTCTACCTTGTTTTCTGAACTGTTGGCCTAGGAAGGAGGCAGAGCAGACATATGGCTGACGGTGCTCAATACACATGGCTGTGGCAGGTGGTGCTGAAGTGACATGCCAATAGAGCTCGTTAACAGGTCTCTTTATCTTCTTAAACCCCATGAACCTTATACGATACTCCAGAGAGACATTAAAACAATCTGTAGCTTCTCAAAAAAAATGATGTTGTGTAAATTTTCAAGGTTCACAGGTTTGTGTATGTATGCATTTTTGTGTTGGCCTAGTAGTTGATTAACTGAATGGTTAATTTATATTTTACAAACATATTTGTAAAACTTGACTGTTTTCAAAATTCTTATCATTCATTTAACCAAACAGAATGAAGTTGATACATGTGAATTAATAAATGAAATTTATTTCCATACAAAATATATATAACTAAAAAAATATGTCAAAGCTCAACATGTTGCACTGAAGATTCTGACAATAGGAGGCAGTAGTGGGCAGCACTGTGACCTCACAACTGCAGTTCCTGCCCTGGTTTGGTGGTTTGGTTGTCTGGCAGCGAGCTGGGAAGGAGCAAAAACGTGGACTGTCTGGGGTCCCCGAGGACCGGGTTGGCAAACACCGCCGAACTATACTGGTACCCTGTCCTGAGCATGTTTCCTGGGATAGTCTGCAGGCTTGCCGCCACTGGCAGTGAATGAGCAGTTATGGAAAATGGATGGATGGACAAATAGATGGATTAATCAATCAACGCACCAAACTATGTAGTGTGTGCACACCCAAAGTTCTGTAAGGGCTAGAAAAGATGTTGCTTTTCCAATATAAATGAGCTTTTCGTCTCCAATAACTGCTGCAATTCCTCAAAAAGCAGCCTGTATGTAAACACCTCATTTTGTTACATAACACCCAGAAAATCCGTTTCCCTTCCATCTTAAACTCCGAGTCAGAGTAGAATATCCAAAGGATGAGGAGTGGTAAACGGTAGTGTTTTGTAAGAAATTTTTTAATCTGCAACAACTTAGTTAAAAGAGAGAAACTGAGTGTCGCTAACCAGGACATTGTCAATAATATTGAAGAAAGCAAACAACAATGAATAACAAAGGAGATGCTGTTTTCAATGTCATTTCGATCGTGGTGTGAGGCCCCCCCCCCATCTGCATCACAGCGAGATGCATTGAGAGGTGCAAACAAGGCATCTCCTTGGTCAACCTTCTGGAATGTAAAGCTTCGAGGCTGAGGACCGCAGCTCCTCTCCTTATTCAGCCTTTTACCTGCTGGCCGCATTTGGAATGACATGACTGCTTCCCAAGTGTTCTGTAGATCCCAGAAAGTCTGATGTTGCTGGTGTGATGCTCTGGTACCTGGCCTCCACCCTTTTTGCTGGGGTGGTCCTGGCCAAGTCCCAGCATTCCTGACCTGGCTGTCCTAGACACATGACTGTGATTGGCACAGTGACAGATTTCTGAGACGTTTGCCAGGTCAGCGTGAGCCAAACGGAACTTTTAGAAATTCTAGAATTAAGGGTCCATTGGGCCTGTTGTGGGTCACCTGTAACAGGACAACTGTTTATTTGCATCAGGCCTCTCACCTATAACCTTTTAGTAGGATAATTTGGTGCTGCTTTGGAGAAGAAGGTCAGATTAGCAACCGATTTTCAATATATTTTCACACCCCAAATGTGGTAACAGTGTAAATTGCTGCAGCACTGACCGACCATGGTTTGGTAATCTGTGTTGCCAGGTTTGGTGTTGAATTAATGTCACAAAACCCCCTGGGTCTAATTAGGAAATGCAAGTTACAGCGTTTATGGAAATGAGACAGTAGGGTGGCTGTGAATCGCCATGACTTTTAGGAAGCCAGAGTGTGGCAGTCAGTTAGATGCAAAGCAAGGTGGTGCTTCCTGATGCTCCAGGGCAGGTGACAAGCCCACTAAAGCATGTTGCCTGTCCCTTATTACCAGTCTTGTAAGACTGGGGGTGTTTCTCTATATGCGTACTTGACGATACTTGTTTTCTCCTGTACCCATTTTTCATCTTCCATCACTTAAGACCAGTTCCAATATCAAGAACACAAGTACAGAGGACGGTAAAAATCCCTGGATGTCTTTCTTGCTCTGCCCCAAATATCAAGGATACATCAATTGCATCCTCGCTGAACGAGACCAATCCCATGATTCACTGCACCCCAAGTTCGTTCTTGGTAAGCATGTTAGCAAGACTGCTCCTGCCAAGACCACAAGTACCATCTTTGCATTCTTGGTATTGAGACTCACCCTGGGTCCAGGGGCGGTTCTAAGGTCAAAGGAGACCCCACACCTGTCCCAGAAATTGTCCTTCATAATCATATGGTGACAGTGATTGTAAAAATTCTAAAAATAAAAACATGAATGGCTTAAGCCCACTTCTGGCTCCGCCCATGCCTGGAGAAGAAACCCCAGAGCTCACACCTAGGCCTAGGTGCCGGAGCAGTCAGCCAGAGTTAGCCTTGTCCAAGACACGATGCCCATTTTATTAACTCATCTTCTCTTCCGTGGTTATATACAGTCTACATGCCTCTAATCTAATAGATCTAATAAGCGGGAATTTTTACAGCTGGGGGTGTGGAGAGAGGGCAGTGAAAACAGCAGTCAAACGGTATGTGATGCCATAGTGGAGTGATGCATGAGGATTACGTATCGCAGAAATGTATTATTGTAAATGGGCACGCAATAATTAATGTGATTTAAGCCAGTCTCAGTTTATGTGGAGAATACACTGTATATACAAAGTGTGTGTGTGTGTGTGCATGTGCGTGTGTGATTTATGCGCGGTGCAGGTCAGGTGGTCTGCTCCTGCTGTACTGTCTCCGCTCCCAACAACATGCGGTCAGTCTCGCACGCCAGCGCCGCCTCCCGCAGTGCCACCATGTGATCCTCAGCCGTGTGCAGTAATTGGTCGATCCAGTCCCGGTTGCCGGCCATGTGACAGGCATGGCGGGTCACCAGCACCAGGTGGCTGACGGACAGAAACAAGGCAGTGGCTCTGGGGGGGCAAGATTCAACAGTGGGTGAGAAAATCTGCCATGAATGAAAATGAATGAATGTTAGAATATCCTTTGAGCATCACTGTTTATTTCCCAGACCAAACCAAATGCTCATATCTTTAGTACTACAGATTGTTTTATATGTAAAATAAAAATGTTACTCAAGATTTTTAACAGAAAGAAATTTAAGGGTTTTTAAAAATCCTTTTTTCTTTTGCGCATTTACTTTAATGTACCTGGCATCGAGCAGTACTGGGCTCAGAGGTGGATACATGCTTCGAACAACATCATCCACCCTAAAGCAAACACAACAGGAAAAATGAGCATCACCTTATTGCTAAAAAATAGCCAGTTTTGATTAATAGCATCACTCTCGCACCTGGGGTTAATACGCTTGGCCACGGTGATGATTTCACTGAGACCGTTTGGGGCTTTGACCTTTGCCCCTGAGCCCATTGTCATGGCCACCAGCTTTTCAGTCAAGGTGTGACATATCTAAGAAGGAAATGCAGATCAATACCTATAATCCACTGAGCATCTTGAGTGAATCTCAATACCAAGAACACAAAGACCGTACTTGTGGTCTTGGCAAGACTGGTCTTGATAGCTTGTCTCTTGTCTAAGAATGAATTTGGGGCGTAATGAGTCATGGTATTGGTCTCGTTTGGCAAGAATGCAACAGATGTATCCTTGATATTTGGGGCGGGGCAAGATCGACATCTGGGGATTTTTACCGTCCTCTGTACTTGTGTTCTTGGTATTGGAACTGGTCTTCAGCAATGGAAGATGATATAAAACGGACACACAAGAACACAAGTATGGTCAAGTATGCATATTAAAATTCACCCTTGGTCTTTTATGCAAAAAGTTAAAGTGAACATTGTAACTTTTACCTTTAAGACAGCGATACCATGTGACATCAGCCCACTGAAACAAACAAAAGTGTTTTTTAACTGAGATGTAAGAATGATAACAGCTTGTAAAATGTCTGAAGAACACGTATGGAAAAAATGGACAATTCTGGAAAAATAATGTCCAGTCAAGATGGAAATGCTGGGAAATGTGACGTATCACTAACTGCAGGACTGATTTCGCTGCCTGTTTTGGATAAACCTACGAGGCGTCCTCGATCCAGTCCCCTTCCTCCAGGATGGCCTTGATGTGGGGGTTAGTGATGATCACATCGTCCAGCTCCAGCTCCGAGGGTTCTGCCTGGCTCTCCATGGCGCCAATGAGGTCCACCGTGGGCCTGTGTTCGATTTAAATGGGGTGAAGCTGTGCAAGGAACTGCAGGTGCACGCAGACCCCCCCCTTCAACAATGGGGAACGAGCTCCAGCCCGCTGGACTGGGGCTGATTCTGTCGTCTTATACTAACAGAAACCTGACTCCACAGTAGTACACTCACAGAGGACTGACTCTGCTCTAATACACTCACAGGGGACTGACTCTGCTCTAATACACTCTCTGGGGACTGACTCTGCTCTAATACACTCTCTGGGGACTGACTCTGCTGTAATACACTCACAGGGGACTGACTCTGCTCTAATACACTCTCAGGAGACTGACTCTGCTCTAATACACTCACAGGGGACTGACTCTGCTCTAATACACTCACAGGGGACTGATTCTGCTGTGATGCAACCATAAGGTACTGACTCTGCTATAATATACTGAGCTTTTAGTACAATGTGTAAGTGTTAACCTACGAGTGATATAAATCAGCCTGGGTGAACAATTAATATGCCCTCCTGAGCTCCAAGTAAAAATTAGAAATCATATAAATTAAAAAAGCACACCCCCCACGCGTGTGATGTCATCTTGAAGCCCTAACTGTCCTCTTTGAGGAACAACAGGACATGACAGAGTGCTGTGTGGATTATGAGAAATATGAGGAAAGACACAATGTCCTCTACAGAGACAAAAACAGACTGGGTCTTATCAGGATATCCCATAATCCTCTCCAAAACAGCAGTACAGCACCCCCCCCCCCCCCAAACTCAATCATCCGCAGTCACAGCCACAGGACTGGTACCCACTTGGACTCGAGCCACTGCAGCAGGCCAGCAGGGCGGCAGTAGCGGTGATGGCAGACAACTACCAGAGTGACGAGGGATGCCAGGAAGATGGCAGCCAGCACTCCAATGGCCACGATCACCACCGCCTCCATGCCGACGCCACCGTCTACCAGAAAAGCAGGGGCTGCTCCGGTAACTGGGCCTGCATGCTAAGGATCACTCATCTGAAAAGAAAGGGAGAGCAAAGCAAACAAAATAATCCGTCCATCGTATCCCACGTAGCATATATCACAAGGCAGGAGTTATGTTATATATTTTTCTGCAGGGTGCTGCCTCATATAGATGCAATTAGTAAATCCCTTAGGCACATATGTAAGTAACTTCCATGACGGGGGTGGGCAATCTTATCCAGAAAGGGCCGGAGTGTGTGCGGGTTTTCACTGAAACTCTCCATTTAGATTACTAATTAGAGGACTGACTGGCTGAAGAGTCCTCACACCTGTGTTTGAACAGCTGACCTAAAGGTTATCCCAAAAACCTGCTTATACACTGGCCCTTTGTGGATAAGATTGCCCACCCCTGTACCACAGCATGGCTCTGTTACTTTAAAACATCACAGTGGACAAACACTCAGCTACAGAGTCTAGGAATAAAGTGTCTGACTGTAGCAGCATTCGCTGAATAATTATCACCTGATGAGGAGCCAAACGCTTATTGTCCAGAACCGTCTGTCAGACGGGAGCAGAGAAAACGGCGCCCGCATAAAACAACACCCACCCTAGGCGGTTCTCTCTTCGCGGGGCTACTGATGGCCCAGTACACAAAGTCCTGCTTTGAGATGGACACCGGACATGAGTAGAGCTACGGTTACATAAGTAAAGGGGCTGTCCGCAACTTCTGGCCTTTCCCCGTGACGGGTCGTGGAAGGTCCTGCTCCGCACAGGAAACGCCGGGCCAGTTTGCCTTCGCTAGATCGCCTTGGCGCCCGTCTGACAAGCGAGTAAATGCACACGCACCTGCCCTCTACCCAACTTGGTTACTCATTAACCAGCCCTGTCCTTCATACTGGGTGCAGCCGAGACCCTTAAGCGGCCGCATGTCGAGCAGTTCCCGCACACGGTGCGAGTACCAGATGCCTGAACAAGCACTTGCTCTGATCCCCCCCGCTTCTCCTTAAATCCAATGCTGTGGGTCATCTGTCGGAAAACAACACAAATACCCCTTACAGAAAACTTTCTAGATAAGACCGGAGAGCTGTTTATCTTGCCTGCGCTTCACAACTTGTGACAGAGATTTCCAACAGAAAACAGCACGCACTAAAGTTACAAAACATAATTTAAGCCCTGGTAGGCTACTAAAACCAGACACGGTTTTCAAAAGAGATAACTGATCCAGAATATTAAAAAATAATCCAGTTTGTTGGATGAAAAGAAATAAAAAATCTGCAATGACAATGACTAGTAATGTACTAGATATGTTCCACAGTTTTGCGAAACTTATTTCTTTAAAAGAAATATATGATATATTACTGGTGTCGCCTCCCTTTGGCTGTCTGCCGCTGGAGCGAGCCAACTTATCTCTACTCTGTTCCAGGGACCCTGGAAAACTGCAGGATTACCAAAGACAAGTTATGCATTTTTTATCAAAGGGAGAAGAAATTCATTTAAAATTAAAAAGGGGAATTTTACAGTGTGCGAGTTCCGAAAAAGCTGGAAAGCAAGGCTTTGGCGAATTTCGACGGGCTCGAAGATTGAGGCCATGCAAGGACAAAAGAAACAGGCGTTCAATTCACAACCCTTGCCCCAGATTAGTGACACTTCACAAAATGGCTATTTGCCACAACAACAACAACAATAATATCCATCCATTCTCTGTAACCGCTTATCCTATTTATGGTCACGGGGGGTCTGGAGCCTATCCCAGAGGCTAGGGGCGCAAGGCAGCAAACAACCCAGCATGGGGCACCAACCCATTGCAGGGCACACTCACACACCATTCACACTCACACACAGCTACAGGCAATTTGGCAACTCCAATTAGCCTCAGCATGTTTTTGGATGGGGGGGGGGGGGGTTGTGGGGAGAATTAGAGTACCTGGAAGAAACCCCATATTGACACAGGGAGAACATGCAAACTCCACACACGTGGAGCCATGATGGGGACTCATACCCTGGTCCCAGAAGTGTGAGGCAACAGTGTTGGCCACTGTTATAATAATAATAATACTATTATTAATTAGAGGAAGAGGAAACTACAGAAGCAGAAGTTTTGTTCACACCGTGTTTATTACCATGAGAATAAATAAAAAATACGTTTCTTAGCTACGGATTCCAGATTACGTGCATCTCGGTAAATGCTGAAAATTGCGCCGCCGCCATTCGCAGCCCTCCCCACCTTGTTGTAACGCTTTAATACGATTTCAAGGCGCCATGCATAAGAAGCTCAGTCCAGCCCTTTGTTCGGCAGTTTTGCACACTTTCCTGTCAAAGACAAAGCCACCATGAAAACAAATGTCCAGAAACGACGAGACTCGTTTATTGCTGTGCCAATGAACAGCAATCAGTCAACAAACTGTGTTAGGCTGTGAACAAGACCACGATTACCCCCTCGCCCCCCGCAATATTCAAAGACGGCCTTTGAAGACAGGCGGTGGATGATCATCAATGGCATGAATGCTTTTGGAGCTGCATAACTAAAATAATTCATTATTCATTTACAATGTAATGCCACAGTTTGAATGTAGACCAACAACTGAACTTTTCTGTAAATGACGTGGGAAGAGGAATCGAGAGACGCAAAACATAGGCAAATGAAACAACTTGAATTTTCGATCAAATTTAAAAAAATATATATATGTATGTAATTTTATATACACACACATATGTTAAGGGAATGCACATATAATATTCGTCACACTCATTTCCATCGCGGAAAAACCCATATCCCTACTAAGGCCATTATTTTTAACGGAGACTGAATTTAAAGATTTCCTGCAAATGCTTTTAGGACTTCAGAACAATACCACAGGTATGTAAAACTATTTTAAAATACATTTTAGAATACATTTTATTAGTCTGTTTTAAGTTATAAAGTCCACTTAGCTAAAATTTGCGCTATTGTATCAATCGAAACAAAATGTAGACTAGCCCGTTTAGATGCAGACTTAAATGAGTGTATTTACTGTACTCAATCAATATTTTTACAGGATTTTTTTTGTTTGTTGAACCACCGAATTTTACTCTTTTCCCAGACATTTTCGTAAACCAGCAGTCAGGTATTACGTTTGCGGCACAAATGAATGCTACTTTTTCAGTATTCAATATACAGACTCACCTAGTCATGTTTGGCCGATTTACTGAGGCTAGGATTTAAGGCGCGATCACTCACCTCCGCCTTGCACGGAGGTATGCGGGTGGAGGTGGGGGGGTACATGAGCCATGACGTGAACATCGGTGGTTGGGCGCCTTTTCGCCGGGGAGTCCCGTCTGAATTTCTAGGCTACGGACTGACCAGTACAGGAGAGCCAAAGTTTGCACTGCGTACGAGCCGTGGGAGTGCGCTTCACGGGAGCGCGCATTCCAGAATGCCTTGTCTGTTCCTACATCAAATTCAGACTTGACAAAATTATTATATAATACACATAAAAAAGTCACTATCCAATAACGGATTTATTGCTGCAAGTTAACTTCTATTATTTACGTCTGTTACTACTATAAAATAACAATTTATATAATTATATTGAGAGCATATGCGGAGTACGAAAATTTGATTTATTCCTTACTACATATATAAGTATTAATATATTTGTAATACACACCGCTACACAATAATGATTAAATTGTGGGCTTATATTCGTTTCATATTTTATAGGTTATCGCTCACCTTTCCTGCTCACTACACAAACAGGAATTACGGCGTGTTATTTTCTGACAATGATTAACCGTATTGTCGCATGTTTCACTTCCGCGTCCACTCGCCCCTTCGCAGCCGTCCGCTAGGTGGAGAGATCAGACCGCGGCACCGTGCGGCTGATTGAGGGCCCGTGGCGCTAAACTGACGGCTTGCAGCATGCAAAATCCCAAAGCTATAAAAAGCGTGTCAGGTAAGAGAGACGCGTTTTCTCTGCGCACAGTGTCGAAACTGATCTAACCAGCGATTGCACTTAAAACATTTTGAGGTGTTTGTTTTTAGACGCACAAAAACATAGGGCAGGAGTATCAATCAATCAATCAATCAATCAATCTATAAAACTTATATTATAACATTTTTTTATCATTGGTGTTCAGTGGTTTGCCTTCTTGTAGCTATAGCGGCTTCTGTAATAACAGCAGGGCTGATATTTCATAAACTTGCACACAAAGGTTCGTGCTTCTAAACCGGAGTTTGTGCAGGTGACCGAATGCCAGGCCTGCCTTCTGCAGCTGCCAGCCTCTTTGCCCCTGTAGCAGATTGGCATGCGAATGAACCTGTTCGCCTCCTCCTACGCGAACCTGGCCGCTCGGGAGGTAGTCCTGTGGGTGATAGGGGGCATTTGGAGTCTGTTCGTGGCCCGCTTCTCATCCCCGGCCGCGGCTCTGCGGGCGATTCGGCTGGGCTATCCCAGGCAAGCTGTCGAGGGTGGCAGGTTCCAAGCTGCCCATGGCTGTTTGGCAGCGTCGCCTTCACCCTGGAGCGGGTCTCTGTGCACCGAAGTCATAGTGTCCAGCCAGGACTTATTTTGTTCTGTTCGGTTGTATAAAACAGGAAAAACGAGGCAATTTTATTTTATTCCTAGCTCTTTTCAAAGGCAGTCCTGTGACAGGAATCCATTCGAAGTAACAGAAACACATTAAAAGACTTTGCCGTTAGAGAAGCTGCGATCCTGGCGCAGACGCTGACAGCCCGTGACAGGGATGCGAGTGGGGCAGGCCGGCTGCATTCGTCCGGAAAGCTGCCGATGAAGCTGGGATCGCTCCTCCTGACGACTTGCCCGCGGGTTTGACACCTTGGGTGTCGGAGTGCAGTAGAAATCGCCTTGCCGTGCAGAGCACACAAGTTTAGGATACGGTTGACAGGATAGAGTGGGTCCCTCATTTCTAGTCTGACTCTGATTTGTGAGGCAAATGAAATTTTTCTGTTTTTTTGCAGTAGCGGTCGAAGCCCATGTATTGCCATTGACAATCGGGGCGGGGGGGTTGGCGTTTTTAGTTTGCTAAATCTGTGCCCCCTCAGATGATGCCACCCTGGGCAATAGCCCTTGCCAGGATCTGTCATTGGTCATGCATACCTCTTATAACCAATTCTTGGTTTGTCCTGTCCTGCAGTAAACGTTGACTTTTTAAAAACACTGAATAATCATGCCCCGCCCCTTTTCCAGGTAGGAACAGGTAAGGTGATGGTCTGGTGTGTGAGTACCAGCCTATCAGAATGAGCATGTTTTAACCGCAGAGCCCCATTGCCCCTCTCTGGCCCCAGGTAGGGTGCCACTTTTGGTCTCCCCTAACAACGTGTCTTTGGCTTTGGACATCAACTCCAGCCTGCAACCTCCCAAGGCCGCCAGGGAGAATCATTGCCACAGGGTGACGCGAGACCGGGGAATTTCCACCGACAGATGGCATGGGTGGGGTTTGGGGGGGAGATATTGCCAGATTCCTGGAATGGGAGTCCTATGTTTCATATTTCTTTCATTGTCTTCTGGTAAACACGGATTTTGGACCCGCGTCTAGCCCATGTAGTGGCGCTCCCCTGTAGCTGCGGTCGTCAAGAGGATTGAGATTGATTTGGCTGTAAAGAGACACTGGGGATGCTGAGAGGATTTACCACACAGCAGAAGTGGGGGAAAGCGGTTCCCAGAGGTCACCAGCTCATTAGAACCAAGTCTGCAGACAGCAGCTGCCTCTGTCTTCATTGCGCTTTCGCTCATATTCCCACATGAGGCAGCGATGAAAACATAATAAAGTTTTGCGTGTCAGTATTTTGCCCCCAGTGTTGTTACAAGTGTCTGAAAACAAAGTTTCCTAAAGTTTTATTCAGTTCTTGGCCAATCAATTGGATTAAATTCAGAGGAATATATGCTATGTATGTGTAAGAGTTTGCAATGTTTTTACAGAGAGATTTCGTCCAGCACACCATGCTGTTCATTACTTATGTTTGGATATTCTTGTGCCATTGTTAACTCATTTTATAAATATGTTATTACGAGTACAGAAGAGGAGTTACTTGTTAAATAAAAACACAACTCAAATTAATGGAAGCTGTACTTCTTATGCTCTGAGCATAAAACAAGATATATAAAACTGTTTAAGGCAGATGGATTATTTTATATAAAGACTTTGTAGTAGTCTGGCCACCCAACACTTACTGGATTGAATTTGCCTTAAAGTGCATTCAAATGGTGAGATTAAGTATGAATAACTTTATAAACAGTCAAGTTTATGAACTCGTGATACTGCTTGTGTTATAAATCATGTTGAATTGACTTCACTGCTGGGTCACGACTCGTGATGCCGTGTAGTTAAGGTTAGTTTGGAAAGAACAATATAGAGAAATTCAGACTAAGGCCGTTGGTCTCTGCCGCAGTTTTAACCAAACTTATGGTTTTTCAAGTAAATGTGGCAGTTATGAGTCCAGCTAGGTCTCTGTAACCATGGGAACCCAAGGCCCCCCCCATCGCAATAAAAGCAAATGGCCTTTGAAAGCTTTGCCAAATGGATTCTAATGCCCTTATAATGGGCTAGAATTGCAGAAGGGCACATTGTGTTCGAGCTTGTAGGAGAGCTGGTCCTAGCCTGATTGACTGGTGCAGTGAGATGTTACAGGAATTACAGAATAGGACAGGTTTGGTTCCCCGTTTGAACATCTGTGTAGCTACATGTACCTGCACATGAACCTTGATAAGTCTTTTGCATCACCGTACCCCTACAAAAAAGTGAAATGACACTAAAATAAAATCGATAGTTTAATTACTTCATATGCTAATCTCCAAACGCTGGGTGAAGAATTTAAGGGAATCTAGCAAGCCAGACGTTAGCGATTGGTTTAATACTATGATCTATCTGAAAATAACCGTTTAATGTTTCTTGCACTGTTGACCTCCCTGAACATACCATGCTGGACTTGATATTATCAAGGTGGCTGACTGCACAGATACATAGAACCAGGTGGATCATATCCAGAAGATTCATTTAGATCAGTGTTTCTCAACCGGATTCGGAAACATCGATTTAGATGATAAAATTAGTATTGAGTCACTGTTGTCGATGGGCTTCTCCGAGTTTGTTTCCGAAATGTTTCTGGGCTGTTCTTGCTTCGGTTTTGAGTTCTGACCCGACACCCACTGCTATAGTTTATATGGTGCTCCATGGTAGGGTAGATCCAGAGCTTCACTGTTGGGCTGCAAACTGAAGGCAATGCACCACCCTCCCTGAGGTGCTTGGATTATATCTCCCTTTTACCCTGGGACTGGTGTCGCAGTGCAGAGATGCAAGAACTTGGGGGGTGGGGGGTGGGTGGGATTATAAGGCTGAGTGAGCAGAGAGGTCCTCTAATCCCTCACAGATTGCCCCAGGCTGTTTAAATCCCCACAATTTTAGCCGTCTTAAAGAACATCTGACTTCGTCAAGGATCAAGAAGCTGACAACGGCGACTAATTCCAATAATTTTTACATGGGAAACGAGGTCTTCGTAATCCATAAGGTGACGGTTTTACTGATAATATATGGGTTTGAATTTTTTTTCAAATGGGGGAATTTTAAAGAATCTATACTATATAAAATTTTATTCTGAAAATCTATTTTCAGATAGATCATGGTATTAAACCAATCGCTAATGTTTGGCTTGCTAGATTCCCTTACATCACTTCCTGCAACCTTGGATAGATGCAAGGATCCCAAAGTAGTTCAGGTGTGACTTTCCCAGGATATTGATCTATTTGTCTTTTGGAAGTCATTGAAAACCCCTCCCCCCATTTACCTTCAGGAATGAGTCGGACTCCATGCCAGGGTTTGAGAACATATATTCGCTGCACGCTGTGCTGCTGTGATGGGGGTGAGGTGGGGTGTCCGAGACCAGCATGCTGGGTATGTTGTGCACAGTAACCCATGTGATAACTTAAAAGGTATTTGACTTTTTTTTTCCAAACTTTGCAGACACATCCAATGTGTAACGATCTGGAACTGATAAAATTTTGTGACAAATCACACCAAGATTGAAGCAGTGCCACATAGTGGTAGCAAAGAGAAGGGCAGCCTCCAAAGCAGATCTCGTGAACCTGACTACATTGAGACAAATCACACCAAGTTGGACTTTTAATAAAGATTTTTGGAGAACTGGGGAGAGTGTGTAGTGGGGCTAGAGATTGTAAAGGTTAGATGGTGTGGGAGGAGTAGGGATTAGATGGGGGGAGGGGGTGACGGGCCCGTCTGGGAAATACATTGTTGCCTGTTGTGATGGTATCTAGTTTTAAACTGCTTTGTAAATTCTGTTAGAGTTGTTTGGATTAAGTCCCTTAAAGCCACTCCAGGGACTTCAGTGAGCAGCCTTCATTCGTGGAGTCTGTGTTTTTAGGGACTGCACTACCTGCCGTCATGAGATAGGTCGTCTTCAGTGATTGGTAGACTCTGTAATGCCGTAGCTCGTTACAGCAAGGGCTGCTCCCAGCATAACTCATAAACCATAAAATGGGTTTCATCCTTCCCTCGACACAAGCCCACACTCCCTCATTTACTTAACCGATGCCTGTTTAACTCTGATGGATAAATGGTGAATGAATTCTGTAAAAATTTATGTTAGCTGTCCCTCGGAAGCCCTGTACGGAGATGCTGTGTTTGTTTTTGTATCAGGACTCAGGCATGGGCCGAAATAAGTTCTTGGTTTGCTGAGGAGTCATTTTTAAGGATGGCATGGAATTCTTTGGAAAGGCTTTGCTACCTCTGCATAATTGTACGCTTAACCATTACCAGGGAAAGTAATAACAGATCAATCTGACTCACTGGAACTTTACACATATTGTAGCCCAAACTATTCTTGATTAATCAATCATGGAACCAACACAGCCACCATCTTTAAGGTGAACCATCCCATCTGTCTTCTCCAGTCTGACTTACAGGAAGAGAGATTTTGTTGACATTCTAGTTAAGAGCATAAGTCGATGCCTACAGGAACGGTCTTATTATTATTAGGTGCCATGATATTAATGGCAATTCCTGATGGCCACACAGAAGGCATTTCTCCATTTTGTCTTCTGTTTGTGTCTTCAGGATTCCAATTGGCGTTTTCATCGTTATGAATCTTCCTGTTACACTTTCAGCCTTTCCAAACATCATGGTCTCTTCCCTTGCACTGGGTCTCATACTTGTTCTGGTCATTTGTTCCTCCGGTGGATTGGCTGTTGGGGAGGGGGGTGGGTTTTGATATTTTGACAGACAGTGCTGTGTTAAGAGCATCAAACAACTGAGTGGGGTACATTAACTGCAACAGAGGGAGGGTTTGAGACCAAAACTGGAGCTAATGCATGTTGTTTTCTAAGATGTGTCTTGTTGGAGAGCTCGGTCATTAGCCTAGCATGGTGCTGTGATGTATGCTGCTGAGCTTGACAGAGGGTATTGAAGTCCATTCGGGTCTGACACCGAGAGCCGCAAGAGAGTGTTGTGTTTCTACAGACTGCTCAAGGGGTGGAGTATATGGGGATTGCTGCCTGTTTGTGTTCTACATTGTGTTCAGCCTCTGTTCTACACTGAAGGTCTTACTCACATTACTCCCACCCCCCCCAGCCCGCCCACACTCGGCTTCTCCATTTGCCGTG
Source organism: Mormyrus iriodes (assembly GCA_011763525.2). NCBI lineage: Eukaryota > Metazoa > Chordata > Actinopteri > Osteoglossiformes > Mormyridae > Mormyrus > Mormyrus iriodes. The sequence continues at coordinate 710,196 of JAAGVU020000114.1, forward strand.
GCAGCACGCTCCATCTTATGACTCTGCCTTGGCCAGTCTCTTGTCCTTCGGGGGTAGGTCGTGGGTGGGGGGCGGGGGGGCGTTTGATGTAAGAATAATCACATTGGAGGGGTAAGGCGACTGCTCTCAGAGCCGGGTCGCTGTGGCCCCGGGTCTGTTTCAAATCGATGTGTCGTTCATTATTCATATCTTTGAGTAATCACACGTAAATTCCTTGCGATGTCATGGCCATGGAACGTGCCGGAACGTACGGATGTGGAACTCGGCAGGGGGATGGGGTGCCGTTAGAAGGCCGTCAGTTATTTCAATAAAGCAGGGAATGGAGGAGGATTAAACAACATAATTAAAATATATGTTTTAGACTGGAAGTTAAACAATGTGAAAATGACAAGTTTGGTGTCTTCTGTATTCATTGTATTTTGAGATGAAACATATTAAACCTCTTGAACTCTTTGTTATAAAAGATGCACTATAAGGCTGTGTACATAAACAACTAATTAGGCCTATTTGTATGGTGTACAATGTTTTTGACTGTTGGGAAGGTCAATGAACAAGTTCTGTTCAACCATGTTATTTCTTCTGTTAACAGAGTACCGTTTGAATTAGTGTGTTGTTTTTATCCTGCAGTACCATGAATGACAGTGTTGTGTAATTAGTACCTAAACACACAGAATACTTAGTAAGTAGCTAATTGATGTTTTGCTAGCTGGCCATCTGTCTATCATTACGTGGGAGCAGCCTGTCAGGAGTTCAGGTCATGGTGTGCTAGTGCAATGACACTGGGTGAAATGGAGTTTAATATACTGCAGAAGTGTGTTTTTGTGTGACTAAATTGGCCTACGGAAAATGTCAGGCGAAGCACTGGTTGCAGTGTCGCGGTGTCAGCCTGCCAGATACGTAATCTAGACTTATGGCCCTATTCACGTGTCAACTGTCATTCAGAGATTTTACCGGGAATAATGGAGGGAACCTTGTGAGCTGGGAGGAGTGAGACTTGGAGTAGATGAGACAAACTGACTTTAATACGGGAAAGTGAAGTAGGATGGAGTTAGAATGAGGTGCAAAGTTGTTTGAATACAGTGGAATTAAAGCAACAGCAAATAGTGAACTTGATTTATCTTTGGGTTAAAGCTGCCTGTCAAGTCCAGTGTTTTAATTAGCTATAATAAAACAGACGTGTACAATGTGATGTTTCCGCTTTATTTCTTAATTTATTGAAGCAGTGGTTCTCAGATTTTTCATGAGTGGCGTTTCCATGTTCTCCCAGTGTTGTCATGGGGTTTCCTCTGGATACTCCGGTCCAAAAACATGCTGAAGTTAATTGGAGTTGGGTCACATGACATGCATATTTTGTGTCCATTTTTCAAAAATCCATTAATAAATATATAGCACGCCTAATATTATTGTATGAAATGTGACGATATTTTCAATACATTCAAAAAATAGCTGCCTTAAGGAAGATTTTTGTTTGTAAAAATCCAAAATTTCGCATGGTGCAATCGTCGAAATAAATGATTAGAATACAAAAAATATTAAAATTGGTAATTTAAAAAATTTATTATTTAGACATGATTCTGTGTTTCAAAACTTTACACTCATAAAACGTTGCAAAACACTGTTGTTTTAAAACCACTGAGACTATTGAAAAGCATTTGGCAGGTGGTTCAACTGGGAAGTGGGGACTTTTATTTTAAAGTCATTTCAAAACAGTGGACAGGATGTTACATCATAAGGAAGACCCTAAATAGCCTTTATATGGCATTGAAAAATTTAGTAGATCTAACTGAAATATTGATAAAAATTGCCATTTTCCATTACAGGAGGCTTACACATTTTCCATGTCAGGTGGTACAACCCATAGAAAACCATGAAAATATTGTAAAATTATAAAACCAATGTTTTACAGTTTGTACAGTTGTCCATGCAGATGCCTGTTTAATTTGAAATGAGCTAAAACAGTCAAGTGGAGTTAATAATGTCTGATGCATTGTGAACACTAAAATGGTTACTTTGTGAAGATTTTCGTTTGGAAAATTTAATTGTAAACTACATATATTTTTGGTTGTGCCACCTGACATTTTTTTTGTGGGGAAAACCTTATTTGTCATTCACACAATTCCCAATTGCCCATAGATGTATGTGTGTGAATGGTGTGTGAGTGTGCCCTGCAGCTTTTGGGATAGGCTTCGGACCCCTGCGACCCTGCATAGGAGAGGTGAATACAGAAAATGGTTGGCTGTACGGATGGAGGTTTGGGGCGTGTGACACTGGGAAACAGGATGCTGATTATATATTTGATGTTAAAGAACCTGGAAGGTGAACAGATCCACTCAAAGCTTCAGCCCTGGGACCAAGATCTATAACACATACAGTCAGTTTATATGTAATTTAAATGTATATATAATATTCTGAAGGAGTGCTGATTCTGGAGTGCTGTTTTTCACGTGGTGTTTCTTTGTTCTGTTATGCTTAGGCAGACCTGCGTTCCCGTCCGGCCCCCAGGGGAAATCGATGTAAGCACCGGTGCTTGCCAGTTCTTTCAGACCATCTCCCCTGGGGGGCAGCTAGGTTCAGCTCTGTCAACATGCTGAGATTCGCTTTGGGGCCTCTCAGTGCCGCCCTGGCGGTGACTGATAGTCAGGGGAGGTTGGGAGGAGGGACAGTTCTTTTTTCCCGAGGCACTGAATTTTCACATTATTAATACTGAAATCTGCCCCCGTCATGGACCTCTTTAGGTAGAGATAGATGGCCATGTTCACACCAGTACACTCTTTTTTTTTTGTGGTTTGAGAGCCACAGCACTGTTGAATGACATTCAAGGTCGGGGGTTCGATTCTCACCTCTGTCCGGTGTGTGGAGGTTGCATGTTCTCCACATGTCTTCAGTTACTCCGATTTCCTCTTCCAACCAGAAGACATGCAGTTAGGCTCACTGGTGTCTCTGAGTTGCTTATCGTTCTCGTGTGCTTCTGTGTACTCTGTGATATTCTGGCTCTCTGTCCATCGTTTCCTCAGCCTTGTGTCCTGTCTGCCTGGGATAAGCTCTAGCTGCCCCGCCCTCACCAAGATTTGATGTCTACACCAGTGTTTCTGAACCTGGTCCTCGGGGACTTGCAGACAATCCATGTTTTTGCTCCCTTTCGGCTCCCGGGAAATGTGGACAGTCTGGCAGGGAACCGGGAGGGAGCAGAAACGCGGACCGTCTCGGGGTCCCAGAGGACCGGATTGGGAAATACTGCTGTACACTATGTACCCACACACATACACAATGCTTGGCGATATCATGAGAAGACAGACGGTCCTGCCAGTGTGTGAAATCGCATTTCTGTGGGAGTCGGGCAGGGTGGGTGTGGGTGACTGAGGGAGTGAGTCTGCTGCTCGATTGGGCCAGGAGCATTGATCGGCGTGTTCAGTGCTGCTGATGGATCTCTGTTTAATTTGAACGCCGCCGCTTCACCAGGGGACGTTTCCATGGAGGGAAGTGAGAGGTTTTTATGGATGTCGGGCTCTGTTCTGGACGATAAACCCTGCTGATGAGCCAGTTGTCTGGGGGGGGGAGCAGTGGGCTGCATATTTACTTAGCTCCCGTTATTTACAGTGGTAATTATTTTCAATCCCAAATTTCATTGCGTGGAATCAGGGGAGCAAGGAGAGGTTGGCTTTGCTGAACCCAAGCTCCATTCCATGCCCCCCCCCCCCCCCCACTGGCATCATGCCAGAGCTCGTGCCCAGCCGTATGTTCTGTCAGATTCATCACTGCTGTACTGAAGCGTGACCCGTATGCCAGCCATGTCTCCCCCATTCACCTGCCAGGCTTTCTAGCCAAGTGAAGATATTTGATTGTGTCGCCGTGATGTCAGGCTAAAAAACAGCCTTTCTGAACCAACGGAAGACTAAAGGATGCCTTTTATCTGGTTGAGTGTCCAGAGCCTGGGGCCCAGGGGCAAGTCTAGGATTTTTTAAGGTGGGGGTGGGGTATAAGAAGGACCATAATTCATACAGAGGAGCCAACTTTATCATTAGCCAATGATGTGTTTTGAATCAGTGAGTGACAGATGAGGGGGCACTCTGGGGGCCAATCAGCTTTCAGCTCTGGCTAGTGCCCCTGTGGCCCCACCCCTGTATACACCTCTGCTGGAGCCTGTTCCCAGGAGTACAGGACATAAGGGAGGGGGACAGCCTGGATGATGTGCCAGTCCATCACAGCACGCGCACACGTTATGGCGAATTTCAGGACCTGCTGTTTACCTGACTCCTTGTTTTTAGCTTGTCAGAGAAAACACGAATACCCATAAACCCAAGCGAGTCAAACCCATAACTCTGACGGTGTGAATCCACCGGCCTGCCTATGTTCAGTGCCACATTTTTAGGGGTTATAGTGATACAGTGAAAGTTGTTATAACAGCTGAGCTGAAATCCAGCCAGTGTTTCATGCAGGAGCTGTTTCTGATGGCTTTATTAGCAATATTAATACATGCGTGGTTTCTGCCTCGTCTCCCTGCTATGGGGGGTTGGGAGGGCCTGGTTCTGCCCCCACAGCAGTTGGCCCTCAGCAGCACCGCTTGACTTTTTGCTGACCTTGCAGGGTCTCTGTCTCTGCGCCTCTCTATCTTTAATGGCAGCAGGCTGCCATATGGCCGCTGAATCGGCTAAAAGAAAGGAGAGATTGATAGAAGTTGTTAGAAAAATGACCTTTCTTGTATATCATGAATGATATTATAACCACCGTACAGTATTGTGGGAAATTCAGTACAGGCAGTTAAGCACCGTGGTTGTAAACGGTGTGTAAATGTGCCGGCGTGTGTTTGATCTATGGAGGACCCTGCAGTCCTTAAAATGTTTCAGTTTGACCGTTTCACTGAAGGTAACGCAATCTTTCTCCCCCACCGTGGAAAATGAAACCGTCCTGCTTGTTGGTGTGAATACCCCGCCCCTCAGCATGACCCCCCTTTTTAATTAAAGGGAGTGTTTCCGTTGAATGAAGCTGCCCTCCTGAGATCAGGAGGATGGGCTTGGCGACCTCGCTCCGTGAGGAAAGGCTCCTCCCTTCCGGCACTTCTGTGTCCCAGCTTTAATTTTTCTGGGTGTGATGAAAAACTACACTGCAGACTGAATTTCGTGACTCTATCTTCAAACAGAACTAACTGTGGAGTGTTAAGAAAACATTTCGTTTTCCCTATAAAATATTAATGTATAGGAATATTAATCTTTTCACTCAAGATGAGTCTTGATACTCCAATGATTAGTTGACACAGCTATCCAAGGACCCACCTGATTACAAGGTTATTTAGATATTTACAGAGACAATCATTTATTCAGTCCGATGTTCTTGTGTAGTCCAGTTTGAGAGCTTTGTAAGGGTGCTGCCTCAGGACCCCTGTGTGATATCTGCTAGGGCCTCTTTGCTGACCATGGCTAATACAGGCATGACACAATTCATTTTTTAACGGGATTGTTACACAAGGGATTGATTGTTCTTCGTTGGCATTTGTGTGTGTAAGTGTGTCTGTGGGTGTGTGTGTGCACATACTTGTATGACCATATAGAAATGACTGACACATATAAAAACATAAAAACATTATAAACCAGAGGACCTTACATTATTCACTCATCCATTCATCAACCCATTCATTCATCCATAAGTCCATGACGGGTCTGGAATCTATCCCAGCCAGCAATATCAAAGAATTTACTGTACGTTATTCGATTTTTTTTATAATTTTAGAGAAATTTTGGAAATGGGGTTTCAGTCCTGTAGTAATTAAAGCGATTTAACAGTCTGAGAATGTATTATCTGTCACCTAGTATTAATCATATATAGTGCAAATAGGGCTTCCTTTCTGCTGTTAACTATTGCTATTCATGTGCAATTTTGAATAACAGTGTGTTACTGGTAATTTTGGGAGACGGGTCTTTGAACTTTGTGACTGAGATGCGTACAGTAATCCAGTCTTCTCCATCAGTTGGGTAGAGCCAGTGGTTACAGGTGGCGCTGGGCATCTGGCTGCCTGCAGGCACCTGACTAGCCTCTAGAGGGCGCTGATACAGTGGGCAGCTGAGGCAATTTAACAAAACGTAAGTACGATCCCAAGTGATTGACTACGTATTTGTGTTGCTGCGGTTCTCCTGTTATTGGCAGAGGACATGACTCAGGTTGGAACCTCTGGACCTCAGCTGGGTAGCTCTAGAGCTTGCGCAGCGTGGATTTTACAGGGGTAGGGGGACAATAAAACCTACGTCAGTTAATGACGTAATGTTCAGTCATGCTGTTTATATAGACAGGCCTTGAAGAATCAGTTGCACGGTTGCACATGAACACATCTGCTAGTCCTCAGTCCTCAACGGACCCTTTAAGAGACACTTCGGCTGTATAAAATATAGATATACCCCCTGTAGACATGTATGCCCTTCCTCCTGAGGCTGTGTGGCCTGAGAACTTACCAGCAGGTCGCTGGTTCCAGGCAGTGTATAAGAAAAGTTGACATCTCAAGAGCTTGTACTGGATTCTCCTTTATAAGGCTGTAAACAGCCTGTACTCACGTACCCCCCCTCGCCCCACCCTCGATAATGATGAATATGTCCGCTGTGAGAATTTGGAGTTCTGGTGCCGAGAGGATGTGTGATGCTTTAGATCTGGGGGAAATATTCCTCTGATCTCCTCCCCCTCCTCCTCCTCCTAGCTGAGGCTCTCAGCAACAGGGCAGGTTCGGTGTGGAGGCGGGGGGTGTTGATGAGCACATGTTATAGCCTGGAGCAGGGTGGGGTAATGATCTAAAAACAGCCTCACTCTCATCCCTCATCCTGCTTCCTGGGGTTGTCAGGCCTGTAAGACTCCACCACCTGTAAGTTGTGTCTCTGGGTGTCTGCAGCCAGCAGGAAGCGTATCCTTGAGGACTGGTTTGAACATAACAGCTTCGAGATCCCTTTTAACTTTACCAGGTGATCTGGGGTTGCTGTTGAACAAACAATCTGAGGCATCTAAGTGCAGTGCGAGCACCTTGACTGTAGGGGGCGCACTGATATATTGACTCAGTTAGCCAAAAGGAGCCAGCTAATTGGATGTCTGAGGGAGGGTGAGTAAACTGCTCTCCTACAGTTTTGGCACATGCCTCAGTCTACCACGCTCCCATTCCAGTAAACTATAGCACTGCGCCATCAGACCTTGGACAGCCAAGTGGATGGCAAGGGCACTAGCCAATAAATACCATAAATTCCCTTGTAAATGCTCCCATAAAACATAAATCGCAAGTCTCGCTGTCCTGTGAGCTGTTAATGCACGGATCCACCCGGGCCCCTTGCCACAATCTGTCATTTCCACGGCAGGTGCGTCAAAGGGGGACGTCAGTCCGCACGGACTGCTTATTTACTGCGACGCTTGGAATGTGCATGGCGACAGGCTCTGCGGATCAAAGCGGAGCCGCCTAATTAACGAGCTCTTTCCGGATGAGCATCAAAGGTGACCCTTTTCATTCTGGAAAGGAATGAAATGAGTTACGTGGAGGAACAAAGGAAGTATCCATACATTTCTCTGCTACTGTATATCATCTGATTTATTAATATGTAATAACTTCTATTTGGACGGCTGCGTGTGGGGTGGGGGGAATTATTCCTGTCTGCTGTCTGAAAGCCGTAATCCAGCTGCATTACTCATCCAAGATGTTTAAAAAAAGGGAGTCAGACCTGGAAATGAATACAGACAAAGACAGAGACTGCTAACTTAATGCGATGCATCTTTTTCCGGAGCTATTGGAACTGAAATTACAGATGGCGAGCTGCCAAAATCGGTAATGCTTTGCGCTTAACGAGGTCGTGGTTTGTGCCGCCAGGAAGGGAGTTCTGGGTAATTGGCATTGTTTAAACGGAGAGTGAATTCAACTGACGCCGAAACATCAAGAACCGCGGGAGTATGATGGCGTAACTGTAAAGGGACTTGTGTGCCTCTGTCACTCCGCTCAGCTGGCCCTGCCTTAGTCGCTTTGTTAAGCGAGGCTTACTGAGCTTCTCAACCCACACAGAACACACAAACTCTGTCCAATTCAGTTGTATGGGGCCCCCTGAAGGCTCTCAGTTTGTAGAAGAAGCTGCCATGAAGCACGGTGCCATTCACCGATTACATTCATTCATCTGAAGCCCATTATTCACTCAGATCCTCTCCTGTGTCCACGTTTTGCTCTTCCCAACTCGCCACGCTTCCCTCGCCTCATCTGCTGGAACAAACAGGGGGCGACATGCTCACAGATTTCAAATCACGTTCCTTGGTGATGGGAGTTAGGGAGAGACGTACGCAGGTGCCTTGAATAGGCTATCACCCCATGAGGGGTCTGCAGCGGATTGTGAGGTTCCCAGCCGCGGCAGGCCTAGCGCTACTCACCCCCCTGTAGTCTGCCCCCTTGTGGTGGTGTAATTTAATTTTCATTCCATCTCATCTCTCTGCTCCCTGTCGTGGGATGGTGGAGTTCAGATTCTGCTGTATTCCTTAAGCATCTGGGGAGCGAACAGTGCTGGATAATTTCCCGTTTTTGTCTTTCCCATCTCCCTTCATTTTCTCCTCTGTCAGCTGAACCCACCCAATTTGTGTCTGTTTTTTTTACAGGAGGACGTTTTGTATATTTATATGACCCTTCTTATGTGTATGAAAAGCTAAAAAATATCGAGGAACGCCCTATATATATACACACACACACACAGACACACGCGCACACACACACAGACACTTTATTGTCACCATAGGAACTCTTGACTTGAACTCTACAAAGACGGAACTGACAAAACACAAGTGAACGCAGTACTCCCTAATACAAAAGACATCAGTCAAACAAACAAACAAATAGATGAATGATTGAGAGAATAAATAAGTAAATAAATAACATGCCCATTATCACTTTTGTTATTTAACACTATTGTTCCGAAAGCTGATAGATAAAGGAATGGAAGAGTTCCTGAAACGGTTCAGATAATTTAGTGAGGGTCTCTCTGAACTTTGATAGGCGATATTAGGGAGGTACTGCATGTCTGTGTATATAACACGAAAAATTCTGTATTTGTCAGGCAGCGGCCCTCGTAGTTTAGCCTAGTGAGCCTCATCACTCACAGGAAGTCCTTGTCGAGTTCCCTGTCCGACTTTGACGCTGGCAATGGACTCTTGGCCAGTCAGCTGCTAATGACTAAAGATTTCAAAAATAACTTCTTTTTTTGCTTTTCAGAAAGTATTTGGAGGTGTAAATTGAGCAGGGACCATCGGGTTTCGGACTGTGAAAGTTAGCAGCCAATAACGGGATGGAATGGGAAAGACAGAGCGGGGTCCCCCTGTGGGCGCCGGGCGGCGAGTAACGACAAGCGAAGCCTGCAGACGGTGGATGGGGGGTGGTGCCCACTCTCCTGCAGGCACTCATAGCAGAAACACAGTAATTAAGTTCAGGGCGGTGTTCAGGGCCCTGGGGACACTCGGCGACCCCAGTGGGTCGCAAACGGGTTGAAGCCGCAGGTGCTGGATGCTGCCGGGCCGCCTTAGCACTGGGGGGCAGAGCCTCCCCTTCCGAAGGTGCCCCGGCAGTCCGCACACATAAACCACATGTAAAAGGTACACGTAAGCCATCTTGATGTGTGCGAGGTTTGTATGCTTTTCTCAAGGGACGTTGGCCTCGTACGTGTGCGAACTGCCGAGCGGGTGATTTGAGAAGCCGCCTGTCCGCCGCGATCGGCGTTTGATCGTGGGGACCCCTGACCCTCAGAGCCATCCTCTGTCACGTCGTGGTGACTCTGTCATCAATCTGGCATCTTTTTTTCCACACCACTGCAGTCCTGGCCCCTTAAGCCCCCATAATGCTTTGACATCCTGGCTGCAAATCCCTCCACCCTCCGTGCTCCCCCAAATGCGTCTCACTTAATCTACCCCCCTCATTGACTGTACATGCACAGTTGTGCATTTTAATGAGACGTTGACGAGTGTCCCCCCCGCCTGTTTGTTTTGCGCATATTAAGAGATTCAGCCTGGCGTGTAAGGCTGAGGGGCTTGGTGGGGTGGAGGGGGGGTGGTTACTCCATTTCTGTTCTCATTCTCCTCCTACTCTTCTGCAAGCAGTCGAGGGGTGGTCGGCCGTCCCTCCATCACCATGACGAGTAACATGCAGACCGCAAGTTATCAGGCAGACCTTTGGATCACTCATCCTCCTGCAACAATCAGAGAGAATGAAAATAGAAATAAAGGTGGTGGGGGGTTAATAAACGCCCTTTGGTTTGCTCCAATTTTCTGACATTCCCACAATCCTCTTTGGCAGAGTTAAGGAGAAGCTCTGGGGCTTTTGGGAGAGGGAACGGCTAATGTGTGGCCGGCGCAGGAGCGGACCGACGCATCCTTGCGTATGCGTTGTCTGTTCAGTGCGCCGAAATAATACTCTGTCCTGGTGTTTCTAAAGTGTGCCAACCATTCGTTTATGTATATGTGCATGTGTGTGGTAGAGACTGAGGTTTCCTTCCTACATAACAACCCCTGTTTTGACCACATCAGTGCGCTCAGAGATCCGGAGGTCTGCAGATGACCTCGGTGATAATCTGCGCTTTGTGCCGACTCTTACCGTGGTTTGTTTCATTCGCCCTTTGAGGGTTCGTTGTTGTACTACTCTTGTGCGTTCTTGTTCTGTGCTGAACAGCAATTACTGCACGGTCTTCGCTTACCGGAGCCCTGCGAGGGTTTGTCCAAAAATGCCATACGTGCTTGTTACTACAGCGTCTGTATGCCGTAGCACTGATAACACTGTGACGTTAAACTTGGTCCATTAAAATCGGAACTATCAGCTATGAACAGACAAATGTGCATTTTTATATTAAAGCTCCATCAGTATTATAAAGTCAGGCAAAAATGGTGGTGGTGTGCTGATACCATATGTTTCTTAAATACCTCTTGTATACAACGGCTTACAGCAGAATGAGTAGTTCAGAAGGTTCAGAAATTTAGAAGCACATTGCGTCGCTGGATTCCTATCGTGTCAGACAGAGAGAAAAATTGACTCCCTGGCCAATGGTGAGAACGCAGAGCTTTCCAGAGCTGCACAAATGTTACCTGGAAATTGCTTTATGATTAATGTGAATTTGCTGCAATTGCAGCCAGATTGTTAACATGCTATTTCTTCTTATTCTGAGAGCATCCAAGTTTATTAGCAATAAAACATGGAACGTTCTAGCAATAAAAAATAGTACATATTTGGTAAGAGCACGTAATTTCTCCCAGCAGCTGGCATAGAGAGCATTCTAGATAATGAATCCTCGAAATGTGATAATTGGTACATTGTGTCACGTCCTGCCCGCCACATCCCCCTGACCCTCCTGTCTCCTCCCTAGCGGGACCACGCTAGAAAAAGCCACGTCTGTTACTCGTTTGTCTTACCTCTCGTTCCTAACCCTCGTGTTAATCACTCCCAGCTGCCTCGCGTTAGCTCCCTCGTCAGTCCCGTATATACGTGATTCCCAGTCCATGTTCCCTAGTCCAGTCATTGATGTCGAACCTTCCCGTTGCCCTTCCTATTATCCAGTGCTCCCATTTTGATCCCTCGTGGTCCAGTTTGTTTCCAGGCTCTGTTTTTTTAGTTCAAATAAACCGCTTTTGTTATACTACAATGCCTGCACTCGAGTCCTCCGTCCCTTAAGTCGTGACACATTGTGGGTGAAGTTTCGTTGATGACAGCTCTTTCATCATGTCGCATGTTTCAGGCTGAGACCTGGGGGGGGGACATCTGGCTTAAAAATAATCTTTTCCTCCACCTAAATCTTCCCACTTTACGCAATGGCCTGAACCACCGACTGCTTCCCCTCGTCGGCAGTGTCAGGTGGTACATTCCTCCCCCCCATTGCTGCTGTGAGTCAGGCTAGACTCTGCCCCATGGTAATGGGCCGTCTGTATCCCTTGCCTTTGTGTCTTCCTGCATGGATCTCTCTCTTTGGGTTGCATTGGGCGGGGGAGGGGGGGCACAGGGTCGCTGTCACAAGTGCAGCAGACCAGTCTCAGGCAAAACGACAAAGCTGGGGGCTGCGCTTCTGCTCAGCCTGTAACATATCACATGATCAAAGCCATCCAGCCACGGACCTTAGGCTCTCCTGAAGGAGAGACCTCGTGCTTGGAAGATGTGACGGCTTTTCTGGGGATGTTACCGTCTCTGTCTCTGCCTGCCAATCTGGGCTGCATTTTTTTCTACTCTCTGCAGTGTGTCTCTTCATAAAAGAGCATTTGGAAAGGGCTTTCTGAGTCTCACTCCTTTGCCAAACTAGGCTTGCAGGGAAGCTGGGGGTTATGGGATTAGGATGATGTGCTCGCTGAGGGTATCGGCTTGGAAATGGGGGGGGGGGGTGATATGTGGGGCTGCTTTCTAGAGCTCATCTCCCCCCAAATTGCATGTTTGTGGACAATGAGAGAAAGCCTTCATACCAGGAGTCCAGCTATATTGTGGATGAAGATCTTGTTGTGGGGCCCTACAAGTGATTTTTCTCAAAAGCGTTTTTTTAAAAGCATTTGCTGTATTTTATCACACGATTCAAGTCGTGGGTGCTGTCAGCAAGCGTGTCTTTGCAAAAGTGTTACAAACAAAGGCATGTCAAGTATCTGCTGCTCTTAAGGGAGCATTTCAAGTTAGCTAAACATTTAAAAAAATATGCTCCCAAGTTCAAGGAATAGCACAAAAATAACGTCTCTTGTTTTTCTCCCCTAAGATAACTGCGTCTAATTATGCAACCAACTCGGGTGTCCGTGGCGACTGTCCGCCCACCTGGAAACCGGCGTCAGCATGAGCGCTCCTCAGTAATGCCCCCCGGTAACAGCCCCTGGTAGCTGCCCTCCCTGTTTCCTGTGTGGTATGGGAGAAGAGTGACTGGGAGGAGGGTTGTGCCACCTGCTGGCACATGGCAACAGTGCTTTACAGGTCAGTTGAAGTTGCTTAGTCCCACAGCGTGGAAGGATGGATGAATAGATGTTTGCATAACGTAATTTTGCTGACCGTTTTGCAGGCCAGGAGCGATAATTCATACAAGAAAAGGGGAATGTGTGTAACCTGGTAGGGTTTGTTAAATAACAAGCTGTATGAAAGGGTTTGAGTATGCCTTGTAGGCCACATAAATCATAATAAAACGAATCAGTATCAACGCTAGCATTTTAGGAACGGCTCATGGCTTTCTTGTTGAGGATGGATTACTTTGCAGTGGTCTGGGTGCCCATTTAATGGTAAACTGCAGAATATTTTTGTTGCGAACCACAAAAGCAGAGATCGGCTTGTGATGCCGGGAAATCTCCGCGGGATATTCTGGAACCGGTCCAAACGCCATGGGACTCCGTACTCGGGCCCGTCCCGACTTGCCTCGTCAAAAATGGCATCGCTGAGTCTCTGAGTGTCTGGTTGGGGTGCCAATCACTGCCTGTAACTTTTTTCCTGGAAATAGACAAAACGGGGGCGGCACAGTGGCAGAGTGGTTAGCGCTGTTGCATCTCATATATAGGCCTGGGGGCTGAGTCTCTCTCTCAGCTCCGAGTGTGTGGCGTTTGCATGTTCTTCTCATGTCGTCTTCTGGTTTCCCCCCACTGTCCAAAATCATTCTAAGGTGAATTGGAGTTCCCAAATGGCCTGTAGGTGTGAATGGTGTGTGAGTATGCCCTGTGATTTGTTGGCCCATTGGGTTATTCCCTGCCTTGTGCCTGTATCTTCTGGGGTAAACTCTGAACCCCCCACGAACCTGCATAGGACAAGCAGGTATAGAAAATGGATGGATGGATAGACAAAACGGGTAGCAGCCGAGGAAGGAGGAGAGCTGGCAGTGGATCATGCATCAAGCATCACCCTCTCATTTCTCCCTCAGTTGGAAATCAAGGGCCAAAGATCTCAGCAGCTATTTTGTTCCTATTTTTATTACTATTATTAATCTTTTTGGCTGGGTGGCTCTGGACAGAGGGAGGTGGGGAACTGAGAACTAGCACGGTTCTCCATCCTGGTTTCCCATCGAGCACCACGTGGCCCCTTGAGGTTTCAGAGGGATATGGATAGGGAGGCGATTTTGTAGACAAATGGTCGTATGTCCCCTGTGGTGGGGGGCGGCTGGAGTAGAGCCCGTATCCTTTTTTAGCAGATATCCCCAGATTTTTGTGGCTATAAGTCCGTGTCGACAGAAGCGTCTGTGAGAACCTGCTGAAGTGTTCTCGAAAAAGGGCTTTGCACTCAAGAACACACCAGTGACAGCTCAGAAAATGGAAATTATTTTTGAAAAACAAAATTCAGGGGTTCATTTAGAGCTCCATTGCAGATTTCCTGACATCCAGGGAGATGTTCTAGATGGTTCTCTCTGCTTTCTTTTTTGTGGCTGGATCGTGAAAGCTGTCATACGGCTGTGTCACCGAAGACTGCTTCCAGATCAGAAGACAGTCTTTCTTGGTGTCCATGTTTGTTGAGATGAAGTTTCATAGAAGATAATTACATAATTGTTATTACATTAGGAGAGCCTGTCACTGGGAGAGGTTAGCCTGAACTATAAATGAGAATCGCAGAATAAACTGTAGGTAAGCCATGATAGAGACATGAGCTTAAACCACGCTGAACAGAGACACACACACACACACACACACACACACACACAGATAATGGGTCGCAGCATGAAGGCACTCCTTGAAACAGAGTATGGAATCACTTGCCAGGAAAACACCTGCATCTGTCAAATCCTAAATCACACACTGAATGTTGTTGTTTGTTTTTTAGCCAGAGTACAGAAGCAGTGAAACATTTACGCAACTGGATACTGCTTTTTACTGCTGTAAATCAGCCAAAACGGGATGCGCTTGGCCTGCTCCGGGTTATCAGTGGGTGCCCTTATCTTCCTGCATGTTGCCATAACGACATTTACATGCTTGATGTCATGACAGGGCAATAAAGACGTGTCGCAAGGTGTAACCGTGGTGAGAAGCTGCTTTTGGAATGTCCGTCCGTGGGAATAGACTAGTCAGTCAGGTAATGCCGGGGATATTTATCTTAAGGCTGTTCGTCATACCCCTGGCGTCAGGTCGAGGGTACCCCCCAGCCTTGTGCCCTGTCCTGTATGGGATAGGATCCAAGCCTCCCCCTTTGTGACCCCGAACCAGAGTAAGCGGTCCGAAGATGGATGGATGGATGGACGGATGTTTCTCATACCTCTGGATAAATGTCTGACTCATGCCATCACTGATCTGTGGGTTTCATCTCACTGCTAATGTGTGAACTTGGAGGGTCTCGGAGGATCACGTTGAAAAGGTCGCTGTGGATTGATGTGTCAGCACAAGGCCACAGTCTCCATGCGGGGTGACACTGTGCTGCCCGCCAGCTTCACCCCACAGCACCAGAGCTGATCCCTCAGGAAGCTGATCCTGCTGGAAGCCTTGGCTGTTGCTCTGGCCGGTGGGCTTTTCGCCTCCTTTACATCGAATAAATTAAGAAAAATGTCTTGCGATCTGTGTGTGTGGAATTTGAATGACCTCCTTGTGTTTGTGGTGATTTCTTGTTGCAGTCTGGAAACATGCAGCTAGGTTAATTGGCATCCCTATTTATGTGTGTGTGTGCATGAGCCTTATGATGGACCTGCATCCCATCCAGCCTGTCCCCTTCCTCAACCTCTCCGTGACCCTGTACCGGATAAGCTGTTGGAAGATGGATGGATGGAAGATGCATCCCTTTTTCAGTCTTAAAGATACTTGTCCTGATCAGGGTCGCGGTTGTTTTTTTTTTCAAAACTTTGTCCCTTGGTGTCGAGGGACTAGGAAATGAATGCAGGAACGCTTTTGGATACCGTGGCGACGGTGAGGCGTACGTACCCTCTGAGGTCAGACAGCACAGTTCTGTCACAGCCGGCCGGCACGCCCACCGGGACACCGTGCCGTCACCCTCCACAACAGACCGGCACATGTGACCCAAAGTCTCAGACCGAGACTGTGGGTGGGCAGCGGTTACGGGCTAACGAAGCAGCTATTTATACCGCCTGGCATGCTGCTCCGTGTAACAGCGACTGAAACTCTTATGGTTACGCAACAGCCCAGAGGAATTCCGCATATGACCGATAACGGTGTCGAAGCCAGACTCAGCTGGCGCTGAATTGAAATCAATGACCGCAAAGGGGAAAATGCTAAATGCTAAGCATTTTATAAACGAGGTGGGAATGGGGGCCACGCTGGCACAACAGGTAGGGCTGCAGCCTCGCATTGTTAGTGCTTCAGACTGGCAGACCCCTGGATGTTTGAGGGGTTTGTGTGCCTTACTGATCTTTGTGGCATGTGGTCAGGTGAATGGGTGTCTCTAAACTGTCCAGAGAGGCGTTTCCCAACCCAGTTTTCAGGGACCCCCCCCCCAAACAGTCCATGTGTTTGTGGAATGTCTGGCTGGGAGGGAGCAAATATTTGAACTGTTTGTGGGTCACTGTGGACCAGCCTGGAAAAAATGGTCCAAAGTGTGTCTTGCGATGGACTGGCACCCCATCCATGGTGTCCCTTACTCTGTACCCTGTGCTGCCTGGGATAAGCTTCGGGCTCAGGCTGACCATGTACGGAAGAAATGGTGACGAAAGATGAATGGATGGATGTACTGTACTTATCATCTCATGTTCTCTACCGGCGTCTTCTTGGCCATGAAAATGGCTACAGTCTTAAAGCAGCTGCAAAGTCACAACATCTTTCATCAAGTGCTTCTATGAAATTAGCCTGTTTTGGCTTGTAGTTAAATGACTTCATCGGAAAAAAATAACGACTCGATTTCCATAATATGATTTTCCGGCACCTCTCTAGAATCCGTGACTCGGATTTGCATAAATGTAGTAACATTGGTTTTTCATCAGGCCTATTTTTTCACGGCAGCGTTTTTGCATCCGTTAATTACCGCTGCAAGCAGGGAGACAGCGGAGCGTCTGTCTCCCCCAACCCTCCCCCCCGTGTCCTGGGGTGCGCCAGACGAAGATGGCAACCTACCATGTTTGGTTGAAAGGTGTTGGTGTATTGGCATGGTTGGGGCAAACAGGTAACCGATGACTGTGCGTCCTTTAAAAATCCTTGCAGAGTGGCCGCTTATGGCTGAGTCCTTGCGTCTGTTTGTGCCTGCAGTCAGATTCATAAACACGCTGATAAATGTACACTGACTGGATCAGTTTGCTGTGATGGGTCTGACCCCAGCTGCCGTATTCGGTTTGTTTGCTCTGTTTCTCCTGTCCGCCAGCCCGTCTAGGCATGCCGAGGCCTGGAGCCTGAATGTCTGTATTCCTGATTCGATATTCTCCCAGGAAAAGGCTTAGATGAGCTGGCCTGGCTGCACCTGGGCTTCACTCCTCGGGCACATCCCTTACTCATGCCTGTCATCGACCATACCTGTTGCCGTGGACACTGTTGGCTACTCTGAGTTCTTTCCCTCCCTCTCCCTCTTAATTTCTCTCTCTCTCTCCCTCTCTCTCCGTCTCTATCTTTGTCTCCCTCTGTCTTCCTTTCTCTCCCTCCCTCTCACTCCCTGTCTCCAGCTTTGTCTCTCTCTCTCCCTCTTTGTGTCCCTCTGTCTCTCTCTCTCTCCTTCTCTCTATTTCTCTCCCTCCCTCTCCCTTTCTCTCTCCTTCCCTCTCTTCCTTTTTGTGTCCCTCTGTCTCTCTCTCTCCCCCTTTCCCTTCCTCTCCCTCCCTCCCTCCCTCTCTTCTAAATAGCTGAGTATGCAGTACAGTGCAGACCAGGCTTCTGGCCCCACTCCCACTTCCCCATGAATAAACACTGTGACTATGAGTCCATACGCCCCACCCCTTAAAAAGCCATTAAACACCCCATTAATGTCTTGTGGCATGTTTTCACTTTCCACCTCTCTTGGCCATGAGCATAAGGCCAGTGTGTCCTCACCGCACGTGGCCCTGATAATATTATGGGGATACAATCTTAAAATCCACACAAACAAACCCAGTCGGGGTTATCTTTGTGAGTCTCTATTTCTGTACGATCCCTGCTCAGCGCTGCAGTGATTTTCTGCAGCTGTAGGGACATGCTGGCTAGTCCAGGGAGTGGGGGGGGCGTGGCCTGGATCTTGATCGGTCACAGGAACCTGAGGGGACAGCAATGATTCACCGAACGTGGTCCCTGCGTGATGTTAGGGGGGCGACCGGACCCTCACCGTGAAGCCAGACAGCTCCTCCTGGCCAACAGCAAAGTGAACAGTAATTTGCGGATGTATCTGCATTATTTAAAGGTACCTTAAGTATTAAAAATGCCATTAATATCCATTTAAAGTTTCAAGTGTATTGCTACCTGAAAACATAAAGATCATTTAAATTAATTCTGAGAAATTTATAATCTCTTTGACTTGGGGTGTCTATGAGTCAGATGTATTCAGAACTGCTTTCTTACTATGTCCCGTACCGCGAATATCCCATTTCATACCTCAAGGGGACCTCAACAGATAGACAGATATACAGAAAACCTGCGTACAAAATATATACATAAAAAGTAGCATTTAACTCTTAGTAATCTTTTAATACCTGAAAAATGATTTTGATATCTCTTGTGATGAGATTTGGCTTGTTGGAGATTCTGACCTTTTGCCATAGACTCATTTTGAGTGTTTTTGCCTTAAATCCTCTGTAACATGCTGAAAATTTTGCTTCGAATTGAGTCGAAGACATTCGGCGGTGCCGGTGTGCGATGTGCAGCGGTGGTATGCAGTGTACAGCAGCAGTGTGTGGTGTGTGCCGGTGGTGTGGAGCAGTGTTGTGCAGTGTGCGATGGTGGTGTGGAGCTGGGGTGTGCGATGTGTGGCAGTGTGCGCTGGTGTTGTGGAGCTGGGGTGTGCAGCAGTGTGTGGTGCTGGTGTGCAGTGTGTGGTAGTGTGTGGTGCTGGTGTGGAGCTGTGATTTGCAGTGTGTGGCAGTGTGCGGTGGCAGTGTGGAGCTGGAGTGTACGGTGGTGGTGTGGAGCTGTGGTGTGCGGAGTGGGGCATTGTGCAGCGGTGGTGAGGAGCTGTGGTGTGTGGCAGTGTACGGCGGTGGTGTGGAACTGTGGTGTGCGGTGTGTGGCAGTGTGGAGCTGGAGTGTGCGGTGGTGGTATGGAGCTGTGGTGTGTGGCAGTGTGCAGTGGCAGTGTGGAGCTGGAGTGTGCGGTGTGTTGCAGTGTGCGGTGGCAGTGTGGAGCTGGAGTGTGCGGTGTGTTGCAGTGTGGAGCTAGAGTGTGGGTTGTGTTGCAGTGCGCATTGGCAGTGTGGAGCTGGAGTGTGCGGTGATGGTGTGGAGCTGTGGTGTGCGGAGTGGGGCAGTGTGCAGCGGTGGTGTGGAGCTGTGGTGTGTGGCAGTGTACGGT
>JAAGVU020000114.1:729598-744832 GCA_011763525.2 Mormyrus iriodes
GTGCGGTGGCAGTGTGGAGCTGGAGTGTGCAGTGTGTTGCAGTGTGGAGCTAGAGTGTGGGTTGTGTTGCAGTGCGCTGTGGCAGTGTGGAGCTGAAGTGTGCGGTGGTGGTGTGGAGCTGTGTGTGTGGGGCAGTGTGCGGTGGTGGTGTGGAGCTGTGGTGTGCGGTGTGGGGCAGTGTGTGGTGGCAGTGTGGAGCTGGAGTGTGCCGTAGTGGTGTGGAGCTGTGGTGTGCGGTGTGGGGCAGTGTGTGGTGGCAGTGTGGAGCTGGAGTGTGCCGTAGTGGTGTGGAGCTGTGGTGTGCGGTGTACCCATTTGCTGAGAATACCCAAATTTCACCCTTTCTACACACTTCTTGCTTGTTTCTTTGTCATTGGCGAAAGTTGTGTTAGTCAACTTAACATTTGACAGTGATGAAACGATGAAATGCCTCATAGAGTCTTATCCAGGATATCACTGGTGTAATTAGTGCTTATCTGTGTGTGTTACTTTAAATTCACATTACACCTTCACTGAAGTATTAAAATTGTCCCAGTTGCACACACGCACCATGGAGCATGGAAGGCACCGTTCAACGGATCTGTCTCCACGGTGTGCCTGAGAACACGGTGAGGGTAACCATCAGACCCCTGCCCAGGCACAGAAACACCCACGGTAAGGTCGAAAAGCAGCCCTTTCCCTCCATCACGGTCCTCCAGGGAAACAATGCCAGATCAGCTGAGATCGAGAGCTTTTACTCACCTTTAATTTCTCAACTTCTAATCTCTTGGACGGCTAGAAGAGAACACAAGCTTTTTATCTGCACCCCTAGTGTCTCCTGACACCTTGAAATGAGATTAGCGTGAAACAGCTTCTTCTCCTAACCCTCACTGATCACATGTCACCCACACGAGAGTGACGCTCGTCCTACTTATTTTATAAGCTCAATCACACCTGTGCCGGCCATTCAGACAAAGTAATTTGCTGCGTTAAAAATGACATAACTGTTGTTTCCCTTGAGAGGTTGAAAATACTTCAGAAAGCCCTCTCATGGACAAACTCCCAGCCTTTCGTCAGCAGGGAGTGTCTCTCCGTGGCTGGTTGCTTTAGCCATTGATTTAGGGTAATTGCACGTCTGATTAAGGGTAATTGCACATGTCTGAATATCAGTAAGCTTGGAAACAGTCACTCTCCAGTCTGTGTGGGCAGAGGCCCTGTTACAGTCTACAGCACGATTAAAACTCTCCAGCTGCGAATCATTTCTCTCTCCCCCCCTCCTCGGGTGGCGGATGTAATGCAATTACAAGGCACCTTTCCTCTGCTGCTGTTAAGAAATCTGTGAAATGTGTTAATTCGGCAGTGTGGGAAGGCAAAGAATGATCCAGAAATGCGAGCGGTAGCACACAAGCATGCTTGCCGAGGGTGAGGGGCGGGGTGGTTTTCTAAGGTGCGCCTTCTGCAGGTTGATCTGCGTGTCTTGGACGGGATGGAGGTGGGGGGGCGAGGGGGTGTTGGGGGACTTTTATCGCTCATGGAAACTGACTTGACGAGGTGGGGCTTGGCTTTTCTACTTTTGGATATCCGAAGTTGTTCACAGGGGAGGGTCAAAGTGAGCTCTGGGGGTTTATCTGCGTGGTTTGATCGCTGGGAGCACATGAGCATTTTGGGTGTTGGGGGGCTTGAGCCTAGGCCCGGAGAAATAAGAGAACCAGGGAAAGAACCTTCCAGAGACCTGTAGAGAGAGACATTTCCTCTGGGCTGGTTCACCAGAGCAGCAGAATAAAAGCAGCCTTTGAACTCTGAGGAGGAATGAGTATGTGAGGATCACCTGATGCTGAATAGCAGAACTGACCAGCTTATCTGTGTGTCAGGCTGGCAACATTGGTTCCTCGTACATTTTCTTGTAATCGGGATGCTGTCAGGGAAGCCAGGAACTCGCCCGTAAAGGCGATAACCAATGCGTAGCGAGTTGCGTGCATCAGCAATGCAGTAAGCAACCTTCGGCTTAGAAATGCGAAGGACTGCTGCAGTGCAGATCACAGGTCTGGACGCAGTTGTGCGGTGTGCAGACATGTGCCTGCGCTGCAGTGGATCATGTAACACAGTAATGCGTCAGCCAGTCAAGTGTAAGTGACCGTGTGTGTGAGCTGCAATTCTATTGGGTAATGATGAGACAGGGCTACGTTTTAATTGGCTGGGCCACGCCTAATCACATGACCTATTTTTTGGCCGATGACTGTACACAAATCTCTGGATTTTTGTACGTTTTTGAAAGTTTCAACAATCCAGCCAAGCATCCCACATTGCCAGGATTGTGGGCGTGTGTCAGGATAGGCTCCGCCTTAACGCCCCTGGCATCATGGGCTGGGCTCCGGGTGTCAGGGTCTCAGTCACTGTAGCCAAATAATAGGTCAAGCAGAAAAAATGATAAACAGAGAAGCTGCTGATATCGTGCTCATGCAGCTGGATCAAATTGTGTGCTGAATGAGCGGGCGTTTGTATTAAATATTTACCTGATAAAATGGGCTATAAGTAATAAATCCCTAAATTTAATTTGAGTTAATGGGGAGGGAGCTAGTGGGTTGGAAAGATAATAATTATATCATGCTGGGATTAATAAGAAAAATATTGTATCGTATATATTTATCTAAATGACTGTGTAGAACATGCAAAATAAAAACCAGTCGTGCAGCACGATCCCGGCTGAGCCGCAGAATTGATGCGATGGTTTTTGATGCAGTGATGCGGAGATTCGCCCTCCTAATGCTGCTGGCCGTGCAGTCAGGGAAACAGCCTGCAGCTTCTCTGGGGAGTCTTACTTTCTGCCGGCCTTTCCCGGTACGGACACCCTCCTGGGCTGTACTCGTGCACGTTTCACTGCAGTTTATGATGCAGAAGCTCTCCCTGATGTACAATAGAAGGACCCTCATTGGGATTTCAGGTCACGAGTCCATGGCCTAAACCATCGTGTTACATGCTACCCTGTTCCCCTTGATAAAAAAAAAATGTTATTGTTAATTAACTGGATTGTTTGTGAATATTTGTTCGAGGGCAGGTGTTAGTGATGGAGTAAGCCTTGCTCAGATCCTCTTAGACGAACCTCAGTGCTCGATTTGATCAACCGAAATTAAACGGTGTATCGCATCACACTCGGTATGGTATAGATTAGGACCAGCACTGGTCAATGGTCATTATTCCAGTGGGCTGTGGAATGGTGGGGGTTTTGTGGAGGGGTTGGTTAACTTACAAAAATAAATATTTTAAAAAATGGAAACGATTATGCTTGTGAAATTCCAAGCCGTTTTACTGGGCCCTGAAAATTTTGTACGACATAAACCAGTCTCTATATAACAAAAGGTTAGGAAGCCCTATTATAGATGATATTTTTGCTTTGAGGAGGTCACATGGTACCTGGATAAGTGTCAAAGATCGACAAGGGATTAACTACCCTGATTTGACCTTCTGGCACACAGAAACTCCCTAGGTCATAGCCGAAAAGGCATCGCTCCGTAAGCATGTGGAGAGGCTTACCTCGTACTCCTCAGATTCTCCACTCGCTTTGATGAATGGGAGAATGGTTGTTTGATGGCGGCCGATTTAATTACTGAGGCGCTTGTGTGCAGCTTGGGAAAGGTCACTAGGGAGGAAGAGACGAAAAAGGAGCAGGCCTACGGTGGAATCTGCCGTTTGAATATCGATCTGTGACGGGTCACGGTAATGGAGAGAAATGGCTTCATTACACACGACTGATTGGATAAAGCAGGCCTCCACAAGCATTCCCGGATGTGGTCCATGCATCCACCATTAATTGCATAGCTATTTAATTACTGTAGTGAGTGTGGGACCAAGGACGACTGATGAAGAAATTTCAGCATTTCGCTCCTGATGCGCAAAATAAAAATGCAGCCATGTCAGATTATTCTGGGGGATAGAGTTGTGAAATGGTATCTTCTCAGCATTGTGTTAGCGAAGCAGAAGGTTTTCCAGATGAAATTAGGTTAATTGACATCTGAGGAGATCTGTGGTTGGGCTAAAATCCTGCATACACAAGTAGAGCTGAGTATCCCTGCTTGCAATGAAAGTGGGCCAATGTGCGCTAAGCTAATGTACGCTAACATAAGGCAAGCTAAGCTAATGTGTGCTAAGCTAATTGACGCTAACATAAGGCAAGCTAAGCTAATGCGTGCTAAGGTAACGTACGCTAACATAAGGCAAGCTAAGCTAATATGCGCTAAGCTAATGTATCGCTCACCTTCAGCTGGTTCGCTTTTGATCACTATGCTTTCCTCTCTCCATTTCCCACATACCACAGCCTCTTCAGAAAACCTGACTCCGTCACGGAGCCAAACAGGGACAGGCAGAGGTTCAGTCAGACACCAGGGTTTGGGCAATGGCACAACGCTCTGCTGATTCATTCGAAACTGTGTTTTTGGACCATAGGAGCAAACTGGGGAACCTGGAGGAAACCACCCCTAGGTCGTTCAAGAGTTGTGGTGGGTCTCTTAGTTATTCAGTTCTGGGAACCATTTCCAGGTTGTTTTTATATTGAAAATCGGGTATAAAATATTCTCTCTGGAATATAAAAATGTTTGGATCACGTTCAGTCAAATGAAAATTCTGAAATTTAAGTCGCTTTAAAAGCGACTTAAAAAAGAAATACAACCAAAGAGGAATATGGAGTAGGTGGGGCAGTGCAGTGATGGGATTATAATAATAGCAACCCAGCTCTATAATTCTTTGACGTGACACCAAGAAAATGAAATCATGCTCCTCTATTTCTTGAATTTTATTAAAAGCTCATCTGCAGGTTGGTATAATAGATTCATTGATGAGTCGTCATGACTACTGACACCAGGCTGACGCGTTTCTCGGGCCTAATGGTAGTTCTTAATTACTGCTCGGCGATGAGCTCGGCCAATGACAGAGAGATCCGGAAATCTATGACGTGATGGAATTAGACATGCCGACCGTGCGTCCTGAGCATATCTCTGTTAGATGAAGGGTTTTAACACAATGGAAGGCTTTACGCAGAGAGCTGCAGTTTTCAGTCTGTGGCAGACAGTGATTTACTGCTGTTATTAATTTGAACTGGGTAGCCATATGGAAAAGACTCTCAACAAGTTTAACACTCTATACGGGGTGGTGGTGCCTGGGTCCAGTAAGGACTGCAAAGGATTTTGGGATTATGTTATAATCCACCCGCTAACTGAAACATCAGCCTGCAGCCTGGGGACAGCACCATTCCATACATCTGTGTTATATCGTGAAACTGTAATGTCTATATACCTGAGGTCTCACACTAGTAGAGAGTCCACCCCCCCCCCCAAACACACACACACACACACCCCTCAGCAAGCTTCAATATCACAGGGAACTGATTTGCAGATTATACAATTTACATCATGTTTTATTCTCTCTCCCTTGGTCAATGGCCCCTTGGTTGTTCAAGTTTGAGACACCTACTGTAAGCCTTAGTTTTTGTAATGTTGAATTCTATGCTTTTTTCAGCAGTTAATTAAGATGGGGCTAAAATGTACATTGAATGTTGTGGTGGGATGAGAGACTGGTCTGGTGAAGGTGTTAGGAATTAGGGTTAGGGTTAGAACTGGCATAATGATTAAGGTCAGGCTTAGGTGTGAGACGTTTGAGATACTTATTAACAAGCAAAATCAATCACAATGCGGTGCTTACAAACATGGTGGGACACTAGTTCACTGGTGCAGATAGCCTGTTTCCCCCTCCCCCGCCTCTCCGCAGGCTCACCATTTTATCGACGGCCTGGCAGGAGTCACAGCCGGCCTCCGGCGCCCCCTGTGGCCTGACTGTCACAACAGGTATAATTGAAAGCTGATGTGGCCTCGCAGCTGGTGCATGCGGTCATCTCTCCTCGCGTCACAGAAAAAGCTGGTGAGGATTTTGTGTGCCATGCCTGTCCCTTTCTACGCCTGTGAGAGAGAAATGCCGGAGACCTCAGCAAAACAGCCCAGCTCAGCTGGTTGGTGAGAATCAGATCACTAATCATTAGGCTGAACTGCAGACTTTGGCCCAGACATCAGAGAGCTCTACTAGCCTCTGTACGTGAGTCAGCAGACGGCGTAGGGGGGCACAGACAGATGTTTTTGACCTGAGAATCGCAGGTTTAAACTCTGGGACGACCCTGCTTTCCTACCCTAGAGCCGGGAGGTTTAACTTGAAATGGGTCAGTAAGTGGGCTGAGCTTGTGATTTGCTTTAGGGCGAAGAACCTTCAGCAGCCACTCCAGAGGATTCATATCTGAGACGATCTTTAGATCTCCACATCATGGCTGTATTTATTATACCTGATAAAAGGTTATTACTCTGCAACAGCTCCCTCAACTTTTCAACTTTTATACTTTAAATTGGAATGTCCAAGGATCTGATTTTCTCTCTCTCTCTCTCTCTCCCTCCCTCCCTCCCTCTCTGTCTAGGTACCCCTCTTGACCAGCTATTTGAAGATTTCAAGTTTAAACCCCAAAAGGCGGACTTGGACTTTGAACCTTCAGTTTCTTTTAATGGAAGGTAAGTCTCCAGACGTCCCTGTTAAGTGGCCGTGCAAATAGGACTCACTGTGAATCTATTCCAGAGTGATTACTGAGGTGTTTGTGTCGATGGGGCACCAGGCCGTCCCCGGTTATCGCTTTTGTTTGCCGTCACGCCTCATTTCCTCTTCCAACTGCATTAATGTGAATGATTAGAGAGCCTCGATGGTCACTTCTGCTTGGTAGCGGGACCCCAACATAGGACTCAAAAGTGTTGGCGTTCTCACAACCCAGGGGATCATGGGAAAACTGTGGGCCCACATTTTGAGTTACATCTGCCAGGCTTGACCCCTGCTCGCATTCTAGCGCTTCATTTTGTTTTTGATTATTTGTGTTGTTATATATTTATTTTTAACTATTTGTGTTTGGCGTATTGTCTCCACCCCACCACCTCAACTTTGCCATCCCGTTTTATGTACCCACCCCGTTCCCCCCTTAAAAGCACAATGTGTTTCTCCAATAAGTACCCTATTCCTTGTCCATCTCCATGTGTAACTTGGTCCCACCTGTGGTTCCGCGCGGAGGGATTTTTCGAAAGTTGGAGCATAAATTACAGCCGTCAAATGACAGATAGACTTTGTCAGCAGCAGCTGGGAAGTCATTTAGCGCAGTAATTTTCACAGTGCCGCTTAATATACAAGTTCTTAGAGCACAGTACTCTATAACATTCATCATTAATGAAGCCAATGGGATGTTCATCCCCTGGAAAACAGTCACTGGAAAAACCCTGAGCTGGGAGGAATGCAGAAAGAATCACATTCGGCGTGAGCTTGCTAGAGGGGACCATGGGGTCTAGATCGACCCCCTAATGGAGATGGAGGTTCTCACCCGCCCTGGAGCGACCTCCAGTGCTCACACCCCTCTTGTTGTGCATAATGATGTTTCCCACAACGGACAGATGCCATCAACAAGTACATAATCAATGAGCGTGAAATCTTGGTGCATTCCATTATTGGGATAACTATGATGATTATAATAATAGTGTTTGATTAGATGTACTTTTGTTTGAGTGTTACTGATAACAGAGGCAATATGTATTTCATCGGACGCGGCCGCTAAATGGGACTGATATATAGCCATTGTCTGTGACGAGGTTTTTGGTTTTTTATGTACAAATCTGCATAAAAAGGCTGTTAGGAATCGCTCTCCAGATAGTCAAAGCAGCTCTTGTTGTAAAGGATGGATTTGGCTGAATTCATTTGTGTATGTGTATGTGTGTGTGTGTGTGTCTGGGGGGGGAGGTATGTGTCATTTTCAATTTGAGCCAGTTCAATTAAGCAGCTGTCGTACGATTAGTGATGGCAGAAATTGAGCCTTAAAAGATAGCATGGCGAGATTAGCGTGCCCTGTCAGTCCTCATTTTTATCATTGCTACATGGTATCAGTGAAAACATCATTTTCAGTCATCTGAAAATGGGATTTAATCGCGTGGCAAGTTATCACTCCAGGCTCAGTTTCTGGGAATCGTTTAACTTATGTACATTAAGCTTAGTTTAAAATCAATTTTAAAATTTCACAGTTTTAATTATAATTTCTTCCAGCAGGGGGAGCGATGGTCAGCATGTGTATAGTGCGACATTGGTATAGACCTTGCTGTTGTATTTTTTTGGGCCTCAGTGGTTAGAATAGTGCAAGGAGGGGATGGATTCAAGTGCGCATGGAAATATAAATGTAAATCAATGTCAGTGAGGTGAGAGGCAGACTCTGGGGCTGTTTAGAGGCCGAAAGTGAGTCACCTGACTTGTGGACATGCTGATGAAAGGCTGTGAAATCTTGGGTAATCTTGGGCCCCTGTTTTGTCCGTGACTATTTAATTAGGCTGGGGCAGATGGCATGTCGCTGCCTCTTAACATAATGTGGCGATTGAGTTCAGGAAGACTAAAAAATGTAGGTGTGGAGCGAAACGATAATTTTTTTTATTTGGAAAGGCGAGGCGACCTTAAAGTCAGGGCGATTTAACATTACGCGACAACCTTCCACACCTGTGTTGCTAGCGATGGTTATACCCTGGCTGAGTATACGATCGCGTCCGTTCTGTGCCGACATAAACCAAGTTGAATTAATTTCTTCTGCACGCTCAAAATTAAATCTATTCAAATCAGGTATCTCACCTTCTTTAAAGAGTACGATTGGCGGACGTGCTGGGTCCTTAACTGTTCTTCTCTTTCCCCTGACAGCGGATGGTAATTATTTCATTTGGCCGTCAAAAGCACAGGGTCTCACTCGGACGATCTGCTGTAGTCTCAGCCTCTTAACGTTAATTGACTTCAATTTAGTATTAACTGGGACGGCCCGCAATTTGGCTCTCGTTTATCA
Organism: Mormyrus iriodes; assembly: GCA_011763525.2. Lineage (NCBI taxonomy): Eukaryota > Metazoa > Chordata > Actinopteri > Osteoglossiformes > Mormyridae > Mormyrus > Mormyrus iriodes. The sequence continues at coordinate 738,453 of JAAGVU020000114.1, forward strand.
GCTGGCATTACAGAAGACCAGTATGAAGGGGAAGTCAAGCTCAGGCACGATTTTCATGTAATCTGGAGTTCTGCTGATGTCTGACTGCATTTAAACTGCATCATTTAAACCATATGAGCGTATTGGGATTAGGTTTCCGTTTTTTTTGTTTTTAAATAATGCACTGCAATGTCTTTGACCTGCCAGGGGCCTTGGACACCAATGAATAAAGCCTTCCCGGGATTGGTACCTTGCCCAGGGGGCGGAGGGTGCCAAGGGGTGTATCTTTAATTTAATAAGGTATAAGCTTATTATATAACGCTACCAATACACAGTATTGATCTAATTTATCTGGCAGGCTGCCTCTCGACTTTGTCGGGGAGGGGGGATTGCATTGAAAGAGGCCTAGATCACAGTCTTGCTGGCTCTATGTATTAAGACAGACTATCCTATCATTAAAACATGCTTTTCATTGCTGGTTAATGTCTTATGCCGACGTATGCCGTCACCTGTCTTAACCAGAAGGTGATGTGTGTTTCTGGTAATGGTTAGCTGGTCATAGTCACTATGGCTTTTGTCCATCCACCTGAATCCAGACCCTGCCAATTAGATTGTTCTAACGTGAGTGTAAAGAAGTGGGTCAGTTAATTAAAGGATGATTGAGGGATGTGCAGACCTCCTGCAGCAGAGAAAAGCCAGGTTCATAGCTCTAGGAAAGGCGGAAACCTCAGAACGAAATTAGGAATTCTATGGCTTATTGTGTGCTGGTGGGTTTGGGGAATGAGGTCACCGGTGTGGGCGGGGGCTCAGGAGATTTCCTCCGAGATGGGTCACCCCAACTGGCTTGACTTGCTTGCAGATTTTGAGAAAGCTAGTATAATGGAATTATGGGCAGGTCTCGGCCAAAATTAATGCAGGGAATCATTCATCGATTCATCCATCCATTTTTCATAACCATGGTGAGTCTGGAGCCTGTCCCAGTAAGCAAAGGGCACGAGTCAGGGGATACACTGCACAGGATGCTGGGAATTTTAATGTGTGGGTATTTCATACATGAATAATGTGTCTAAAGGCTGCTTAGCTCTCTTGTGGGAGCGTGTTACGGAGGTCACCGAAGAGTAACGGCTACCGCCCGTCTCCTGGACCGGGGGGCACTGTGATAATACCACAGCCCAACACAATATCACAATCCTGTCATGAAATCGTGTGCCAATTTTTTTCTGAGATGAAGGAATTGCAGAACGTTTTATACTGTTCTACTGCCGAATGCATAGAGGTGTCGAAGGGTCGTGGATACTCTGGCAGAATCAGAGGACTCAACACTTTACAGGGGCCCCTGAATTCATAAAATTATATGTAAATTTGGCCACTGGGAGCCTAAGGTGACATTTTGTCAGGGGGCCTCGGAATTGTAGCTATGCCCCTGGCAACATGTGTTTCGTCTTTGTTGGTTACAGATGGTCGTCTTTGTTCTTAATTTTGATTAGAGGTGTTCACAGGGAAATGGCATGGAATAGGACAGCTCCAGTGTCCCCTGATTCATTTGGCTTACTCACTGAGCATAACTTTTTAACGGGGCTTTTAATCGCCTCGAGCTGACGGCTCATCAAGGTGTTTGCCAAAGCACAGTCGGGTGTGATTTGTTTCAGATCCCCCCCCCGGGCCTTCAGTTTGGGGGCAGGGGGGTGGGGGGGATGCTCGGAGCTGAGGCCCCCATGGCTCCTCATCTTCCTTCGTTCCCATGCTGAGTGGGCTTGCCCGAGGATGCCGGTTTCGGGAAATGGGACCTTTGTGCTCCCGTAACGATGCAGGCACGTCCGCGCAGCTTCCTCTTCCTGAAGCGAAGCCGTTATCCCCTGGGGGTGGGATTTTATTTTCGCTGCGTGATAATTATGCAGAGATGCAGAAAGCGTTGCTGGGGATGCAATTCATGAGTTGTGCTCAAATCCCAGGTGGGATTTTTAAAATCGCTTCACTAACCATAAGTCCTGCAGATTGTTTTCTCTTATTTGTTTGTTTGTTTATTGTCTTTCACTGTAGGTAATATCAGAATCATTATTGGCCAGACGATATTGCATTAATCTGTGAAATGACAGTTCTGAGTTTTGTTTGACTTCCCCTGCGAGAAATAACCTTTTCATTTCCCTTGTTTCATCTGTATAATATAGAAATATATCTGGGTTTTGCTTATAAATGTGATGCCTGATTCAGCACGAAAAAATATGGCAGCAGCGACTCACCGGGCCTGGGAGCGAGATACCCGGTCAATTTGATGACAGCTGTGATTTCGGGTGATATTCGACCCCCCCCATCCTTCCAGTAAGCATGCTGTTTAGAAATGATTGACCTTGCTTTAAAAACAGGCACAGCCGCAACAAAAGCACGTCGTTCAACAAGACCATATTTGGCAAGAAATATGATCAGCATAGATGCATTGCGATGATTAGATATGCCGCATCACGCACCGCGCATTTTAATGGTGAGTGTGAAAATCTATATCACTGGAAAAGCAATTTCTACACTGAGATCCACAGGTTTATTGCCTTATTTGTTTTTCCCATGTGATGTTCTCATGACCAGATGTTCCTCGGAGGCGTCTGAACTTCTGCCACCTGTGTTTTCACGTTCCGCCTGTCACGCCATTCATTTTTCTCTTCCTGTTTATTCCACAATTTGCATGGGCCGCCGAGGGTTGATAGTAGCAACAATTAAGCATGTTGCTCTTGGCCATGCAGCCATAAAATGCTAATAGGCCTAGAATGGCCGCAGCATTCTCCCGTCTACACCCCTGACGTATCCGTAGTGTCTTTTTACAGTGCTTGGCGCCGAGGCTCTTGGTAAGAATGTCTGGATCAATACTGGAACATGGGGTGAATCTCAATACCAAGAACGCAAATATTACGCTTGTGATCTTGGCAAGACCGGTCTTGCTAGCTTGCCTTCCAAAAATGAACTTGGGGCGCAATGAATCATGGGATTGGTCTCATTTGGCGAGGATGCAACCGATGTATCCTTGATATTTGGGGCGGGGCAAGATCAGGGATTTTTGCCATCCTCTGTACTTCAGTTCTTGGTATTGGAACTGGTCTTCGGCAATGGAAGATGACGTGAAACAGGTACATGAAAACACAAGTACGGTCAAGTACGCATGCTGAAAAACACCCAGGGATTCTTTTGATCATAATGTTTTTGAGAATCGATTCTAAGGTCAAAATAGCTATTTTTATGTTTAATAATGTTAGAATTAAACTTAATATGCAAACGTAAGGTACAGCAAACAATACCGCTATTGTGATACCAACCGGAGTATTACTTGTATTGAACAGAGAACCAGTGGTATTGCCCGCCCATCCCCAGTTGTCGGAGTATAGGTTACGCTTTTGGAGGGGAAATGGAAAAGGGTTCCGCGTGCTCCGTGTGTAGCGGTGGAGTATGCTAGGGCCAGCGAGCCACAGACATTTAACATAAAGACATAAAATGGAGAAAGTTTATTGATCCCTGTGAGGAAATTCTCTTTTTGCCTACTCTGTCTTGCTCTCCATGACACACATGGAGGTGAGAGCAAGCTTGGCAGCAAAGGGCAGCCACCTACAGCAGCACCCATGCAACTGGGGGTTAAGAGCCTCGCTCAAGGGCATGGTCAAGACATGACCATTCTGCCAAGGTTTGAACCGGTGAGTTTCTGGTCAAAGGCACAGAGGCTTAATCTACTGAGCCACATACTCCCCCCGGTGGTTAACTGGCCATTTGTATTTAACGTTTATCCAGCAGAAGGAGCCCCATTCTCAAATACCTCAGGTAGAAATGTTCCGACGTGAATGCATGGGCTGTCGTGTTCTATCCCGTGGCGATATGGCGGCAGAGAGGTTGCCCGGTGGTTCCTCTGGGGTTTGTTAATAAAAACGGCTGCAGACGGTAATTTCCCACCATTCATGGAGGGGAATCATCAGCGAGGGAAGGCAGCAGTCCGGCCCTTTTACCGTGTCGTTAATCATGTCCAAGGGGCTCGTTACAGGTGCCCTCTCATCACTTCTAATATCTTCCCGGCCCAATTTCCTGCTGTTATAATAACGTGGCAGCTAATTCCCTCTAATGCGACGTGTTTGCAGTGAATACCAGCATTCTGTTAATAAACAGGAGGCTAGACGCACGTGTTTGCCTGTAGCCTTGGCCGCAGGTGATGTGGCAGCTAAATAAGCCAACTTGTCACCAACGGGGGGGAGGTCTAAATTGCCCTTGAGGCAGGCTGTTAAGACCATTTTGGGTAAGACAAATTGGAGTAGTATGTTGTGTTGCGTTGTCTGTGCCTTCCAGAGCTTTTTTCTGGTCTGTTGCAGGAACAAGCGTAAGCAGCTGACGGAGTGCATCATTGGTTTGAGGCCCAAAACAGACGTCGCTTAAGCCGGTTAAAGTGTTTATTCAGGGCTAAGCTCTTTCTGTTATTGCCGTCATCACGGTGTCAGGCATCCATGTACTGGTTACGCTGTGCTGAAAGCAGTGAAAACCAGCCCGTTAAATAAATTGAGTCGCTCGCATGTTTATATTATTATTATATTATACTTCCGTTGGTTGGACCAGCAATGGACCCCATCCAGCGTATCTCCATGCCTTGTGCCCTGTGCTTTGGGCAATAGGCTTCACGTTCACCACAGTGTAATACAAGCTGGAGAATATATACCTATATACCCATGTCAGTTGCATTGATGTGTATTGCGTAGCACTGTTGTCAACCTAGCTAAGTAGTGGTGGTGGTGGTAGTACTTTATTGATCCTGATGGAAATTCCAAAAGAGCTACATACATAAAAGTGACATCACTGTGCATATACAAAAGACAGGACACAATACTGTACAAAAGACACAATACAATATACTAAACAGCAATGTGCAAAATAAAGTGGGCAATATTTAAATATAATGCTATTCTAGAGGGCTGGTGACTGAGTGGCGAGAGGGGTCAGGAGGGATGCTTAGTGTAGCAAAGTAAACTAAAGTTTAAAATTTGGAAACTAAATTGTGTTGGAAATAAAATGAAGCTGTGTTCGATTTATTTAAATACATTTGATTGGCTGGCTCCGACTGCAAGAGGAAGAACGCTGCCCCCCAGTGGTGCTGGTGTGGCTCTGATCATTGGGGGAGGGGGCAGGATCGCTACACCTGAGCGTCGCACCACGGAGGGCCTCTAAGGTACCGGAGATGTTAGGGGAAATCATTTACGTAATTTACAGAAAGAGTGCCGTTCGCAGAAAGCCAATCAGACGGGGGCACACAAGTGATGTAATTTACATATGTGAATGAAATGTAAAAACTAGATTGATTGGGCTGCAGGGGTAGCATGAAATCCGGTAATAAGTTTTTCAGTGGTGAAGGATAGATGAATTGAAAATATGACATTCATCTCAGCCATGGGTGCATCAATACGGAATTCTGATGCGCTTCAAGCATGTTTGTAGGATCTGCAAGAACAACCATTTCACAGTTGGCTGTAGTATTGACACAGTGGGGAAAATCATAAAGGTCATTCTGGGGTCATATGCAGCTCAGTGCCTTGATTCAGCTTCACACTGAGAGTTTTATGCAAACTGCATTTTCCCACGTGAAGGCTGCATGTGCAGTAGACTGTGTGTGTGTGTGTATGTGCGCGTGTGTGTGTACACCAGCATTAGATCATTAATCAGCAAATGGCAGCATGTACACCAGAAGCAAAAATGCTGCATTTTTGACTCGCGACTTCACCCGATTGTTCAGAGAATTCTGCACCATAAAAAATGCTTTGTAACTTTAGAGCCATGGTTACCTGAAATTAAAGAGGATGCCATTGAGATCTAAGGGTGTCTGCTGGATGGGGTATGCACAGAAATTAGTTTTTTAAAAAGCCTTCCTGACTTTCCTATTCCTTGACAGTGTTTCCTCTGGCAGCGTCTGACTCGGTCACCATGGCCTGGTGATAGTTAACTGCAGAGACGTGGATGGAGGGGCTTAGTTATTTTGCCAGTATGGCTGTAGGTATCTCTTATAGCTATTATCCAGTATCCCTACCCTCTCTCACTATAATCATCAGTCTGTACCCTGTGATTTGTCCAGGGGACCATAATGGCAGGAATCAGCGTGGCTGATGTCATAATAAAAATTAAATGCATGTTTTATTGCATGTTATTTGTCGGTGCCCCCCACCCTGCCCCCCCCCCCCTTTCCAGAAACGTGCTTAATTCACATTGCGCTGGCCTGCTGGTAATTGCATTTCACAGACAATGAACAATGCGACAATGAAAAAGCCATCTGGTTGCTTCAAGGACCCCCGCCCCCCCCAAAAGGCCCCCGTTTTTTTCACCACATGAGCGTAACCGGGGTGTGTCTCTGGTTTTTGTAACCCGCTTTCTCCCCCTGCCTGGATTGCCGAACG
>JAAGVU020000114.1:775399-799865 GCA_011763525.2 Mormyrus iriodes
TGCCCCGTTTTGCCGGAGTCGCACGCACTTCTCTTGCCCCCCCCCCCCCCCGCCCCCCCCACTACAGGTACAGGTCTGCTTTCCAAAGCTGGATAAACAGTCGTAACTGATGATACCCTGTTTATTTCCAGGAAATTAGCCTGTTCTGTTTTAAAACAATCCAGTTTTGTCATATTCTGTAAACATGTCCGGGCACAGCAGGACATTCTCGGTGAATTGCAGAGGGAAATCTTCAGCCTGTAAATAGTTCTCTGAAAATAACCAGAACTCCCAGTCGCATTTTGTTCTTCTTGTTCTTCAGGATTCTTCCAGTCCCGGACTGCCGATTGAGGACCCTGTAATGTAAATGCACATTTTATTAGACCCTAAAAACAATGTGAACATCCATCAACTTCTGCAGTATTAATGGGCCTCTGATGTACCATGAAGGTTCTAGAATGCCTGTTATAGAACACACAGCCTGGCTGCACAGACAGGTCAGATTTATCAAAGGACATGAGTCATTTTCCCGGGAAAATGTTCAGTGCGGCTCCTCAGATGGGAAACTGACCTGGCATTTTAATGGACACTGCTGGAACTGGAGGCTGCAGATCTTGCAGCTATAAACGCACCAGCTCTTTGTGCCTACATGACCAAGAGTACTGTGCTTCTTTTGCGATGTAACTAAGTATTTTGTCAGGCATTAGGTTATGAGGCAGGCTCAGACAATTGGATGGTTGGTGTAGTCTTGACACTAACAGTTAGCGTGCTGCTTGGGTACCGGGTATACTGAGATTTTTATATAAATTTACTTTATTAAGTGATAAATTTAGTTATAAGCTGACAGACATCCACCCATTCATCTTTCCATCCATCTTCCCAACCCTTACCTGGGTCAGAGTTGCTTGGAGCCTACCCCAGGCGATATAAACAAAGGCACATCCTGGATGGCATGCCAGCCTGACAGACGCACAGTTTAGTTTATTTATAGGGCTGGATGTTTTGTTGGAGATATTAAGGCTAAGTACCTTTCCCAGTTGTGACAAGCACTTCAGTGTTAATTTACATTTCCGTGTGACAAAAGATACAAAAATTACAAATTTGAAACTTTTTTAATTTAATGCACTTAGCTAGTTTATGTACACATTTTCACAGTTAAAATTTTCTCATGTCAGACTTGTAGGTTCGTATGCACCTGCCCAGTACAGAAACGGACACTGACATAAACTGATACATAAATTTAACAGCAAACCAGTGAGAGGAAGAACCTGTGTTATTTTGGGAAGGGGGTGTGAGCAGAGTGTGGAGGAACCAGGAGACCCAATTCGGCGACAGCCAGTGAGTCTTACAGGTGCCGGTGATAATTTACCAAGTTTAATTTTTAACTATCCGTAGTTCTCTTCTAACAAAGTCCTGTGGACTTAAGCAGGCCACTTTGTCTCCCGAGCGGATAATCCTTATCAGAAACGAGTCCTGAAAGCTTTTAGTCCTGATTATTATGGTTATAATGTGTTTCCTGGACCCTGTAATTATCAAAGGGGGAGTTTGTTAATGGCAGCTTTTTAATTACAGTAAAAATTTCCAATCAAATGCATGAATTTTGGAAGTTTGACAAAAACAACACTCATTTATACAAGGTGTAATTTAAAACTCTTTATGTTTTACTTGCACCTTCTTTGAATGAGCGGTTTTAACAGGTATGTATCATCTCCGAAATGTGTGTGGCACGGTGGGTTAGGATGCTGTTCCTGTGATTGAGAAGATCACTAGTTCAGATCCCATAGTCAGAAATGTGATGTCACTCTTAGGCCCTTGAGCAAGGCCCGTATGTCTCAGCTGCTCCAGGGAACGCTTGACCTTGCTTTCAATTGTGTCTCACTTTGGATAAAATGTCTGACAAAAAAAGTTACGTGAATATTTCTGAAGGGCCATCCAAACTCATTTCCTGTTGATGGATTTTAAGAAAATAAAAAAACAATAGACTCTGATTTGATATATTTTACACGTGTACCGTTTCACAAGTTTAATTTATTGACTTAAAAATCACGAGAGATGGTGAGGCGGTGGTTCATGGCATTAGTGTTGGTGGCGTGCAACTTGATCATGCAAGATGGAGAGAACGGGATGGACCCGTGACTGGTGTTGGGTTTCCGTGACTCATAACCGGAAAGAAAAACCTCCCCAGAAAAAGAATCACAGTACTCCAAGTTAAAGTTGGAGTGTAGAAGCTCTCTCCTCTCCCTCTCCACTTTCCTGACCACCCTGCACCCTTCTGAGTCCATCGTGGGGTTGACGACCCCAAGCATCAGCGATCAGCGTTCATCCTACGTAGTTTGGCGGGGAGGCTGTTCTCTGGCCGGCTGCTGCCTGGGAGGCTGGGGGTGGGGCAGTGCAGGGAGGGCGGGGGGTGATGCTGGAGGTCCCCGGTGGACTGGGTCATGGGCCCGACCTCGACCCGGAGGGCCCGGAGCTGGAGCCTCTCCTCCGCGTCACCCTGAGCCGGTGCGGAGCCCAGGCGCTGCAGCTTAAGTGGCAGGTCCCCGGTGCTGGAGGCCTTCTCAGCGTGGTGTGAGCTCAGCTTCAGCACCTTCCGCTGCAGCTCGTCCTTTCCCGAGGAGCTCATGCGCTGCAGTTTGCTGGGCAGCCTGGCCCCTCCCTGCCTCTCCTCTGCTGCCTCCAGCCCGTCCGCTGAGAAGACCGGCCGGCCCCGCCCCTCGCCCAGGGTGGGCGTGACCAGCGGCGAGGGCAGCGACGCCTTCTCCTCATGCTCCTTCACGCTGTAGGGGGGTGTGGGCACCTCAAAGGTGTTGTGGAATTGGGAGTAGTCCACCCGGAAAAAACCTTCCTCCAGAGACATGACCGGCAGGAAGCGGTGACCCCAGAGCACTTCGTCCTCCGTGTAGGACGTCCGGGCTTGGCACGTCATACCTGCGAGTCAACACAGGACGAAGCAGAGGGGTGCCACTTTACACAATCCCAATCCTTAATGCTGACTGGGACATTAGTTTATGTTTCCTTGTCTCTATAGCCATCAGTCAGTTAACACTCAGCATGCCACAGCTGATTAGAGTAAAATCGCCCCCTGCGAGGGCCAGCCCAACACATTTCAGGGCCCTACACAAAGGGGATGTGCTGATCATAACATTTGGTGAGTGGGTTTATCCACTTTCCCCCCCCCCCATTAATTTAATTACCATAAGCCTAGTTTAAACCAAAAATGCCGTGTGTGTGTCCTGCAATGGACTGACACTCAAAATATCTATTTTTACAGACCAAATAAAAAATCAAAATAATGTGTTCAAATACATTTGATCATTGATATAGCAATCAGCCCCCGCCCCCAAACACAGGTCTCAGTGGAATGCCCAGATGATCATTAAAATGGCCTCTGGCTTGAAGCCCCTCTGGGGAAATCTAGCAGCTTCACCAGGCTAGTGGATTGAGCCTGCACTTCATGGGATGCAGTATCCCACTGGTGGGGGGGTGCAGATTGATTGGTTTTATGTAATTTATTCAGCCTCTGACACCTTTGGGTCCTATTCTCCCCCATGGTGGATCAAACCATTAAAAACTGGAGCGACTGACCAGGCCGTTGAGATCCATCAGTCTGCCACCCCTATCCTGTCACTGTAACCGATCCCCTTCCCATATTCCGTATTTCTCACACCTGCCTCTTCGTACTCGTCGAACATGTGACTCTCCTGCCTTGAGACCTTTCTGGAAATTTTGGAAGTTTTGGGGGCCTAATAGCGCATATTAGGCTCATAAGAATGGCAAATGAGGTGTCCAAAGAGTGCCTGATTGCACGCTGTGATTCCGAGCTGCTGTGACGTTAAGATCATGTCACTCGGAAGGGGAGGAGTCTGCCCTCCCCCCCATTTGAGGAGCCACTCTCTACACGACAAAAGAATGTGATCAGAAATCAAGGTCTTACTAACCCTGAAGCCCTTTGGAATTAATCAAGCGGTGTGTTCAGTAGAAGCACCTTCCCGATTTTTCCTCCTCCTGCACTCTTCTCCCGCTTATCCCTTGTGTATTTTACTTCTTCCGTTCTAAATTCTGGAATCTATAGAATTTAACCTCATTTTGAAAATGGACTGGGGTCACTTCGACCCCAAAAATAACACAGGGGTTAAATGCATCTGCTTTTGGGAAACAGACCTGACTCTCACTTAAAAATGAGATGTCTTATCTGCGAGGGGAGGTATGGGAATCTGAGCTTTAAATGTAAAATATCATCACAGACGTTCCTCGGGTTACGATGGTCTGTGTTATGATATTTCCACTTTACGATGGGTAAATGTTTTTTGCTTTCAGTACATTATTCAATACATTACATGAGATATTCAACACTTCATTATATATTAGGCTTTGTGTTAATAATTTTGCCCGACTGTAGGCTAATTTAGGTGTTCTCAGCTGGTTTAAGGTAGGCTAGGCTATGATGTTTGGTAGGTTAGGTGTACTGTATTAAAATACATTTTCACGTTACGATATTTTCACCTTACAAAAGGGTTTATCGGAACGTAACCCCATCGTAACCCAGGGAGTGTCTGTTTATCCAGGATTTATTTGAAATTTAACTTGAATTTGCAGCTAATGATGTACTATGCACTATGACCTCTTGGTTGCCAGTTTACATGAGTTTATAAAGTTTAGGCCATATACCCTCAAAATATTTCTCTTGAGGTTACGTGGTGCGAGTCAGAAACACAAAGTTACGCTCTTTTTATCTACCATTCAATGGAAATCTCAAATATACTGGTTTCCAATGGGAGGTGGTTTAAAATATGCTAAATCTGAAATTTACGCATTTCCAGGACTCTTGCATAAATTGAGAAAACTCAGTATTAAAAAAAAATGATTGGGGTTGTAGATTATTTGAGCTCAGGTTGACTGACTTTAGTCTTATTTATGCTCATGATGAATATATTTCTGACCTTTTGGGTCCTGCCAATCAGCCAGTGTTTGAGATTTCCCGGCACTCAGAGAGGGCAACCTGCTGCCTTTGTCTGATGGGTGCTGTTGTCTGGAGTCATTCAACCAGACTCACTGGGAGGAGAAATTGTTGAGTAGGCTGAGCAGACACTCAAAAAGGAGATTAAGCCATTGGGAATTTTCATGGACACAATGACACTTCACAAAGGTTGCTGTGACACACGCGTGTCACACTGTTTCATTACGGCCCTGGGCCGGCCTCTGTCACATCTGCTGATAATTGCTCCCCTTCTCCTGGATGGCCGTGCCAAGCCGCTTTTGGCTATGTGCGTCCATTCCAGTGCTGAGCTTTTGTGTTTCGCCGTGTTACCGCCTGTCCATAAACCTCTGATTACATTCCATGAATAATCAAGGGATAACTTGGGGGTGGGGGGAGGGGGCGCTGGGACTGACCTCTGACCTCCTGCTTAAGGAGCTACAGCTGTGTGCATGCTCGGCCCTTGTGAATCCAGCCCCACAAAAGCAACATGGGGGCTTGTATCAATGCTTGGCGAGCTAAGAACTTCTTTAGTACTTTATCAGACAAAGAACTTCTAAAAGGATTTCTCTTTCAATCTGTCACTTTTACACACCTGGGGGGTGCCCTTGGGAGGACTTGCTGCCGAGGGGATTTGCGAGGATATGAATGTGCTGCTGGTGGGGATGCAAAGGAAAATAGACCCCCCTCCCACCTTCTCCAACCCTACACCCTGGGCAGCTTGCAGCCACCCCTAATGACATTATCAATGCTGCACAGCCGGCTCCCATCCTGAGCATTAAGCCTGTTTTGTCCTGTGGTTCCTCCGTCAAGGACGGAGGAGTGAAGAGGGACAGCAAGGACAAAGCAAAGGGTGGAGGTGCCGCTCTGCATGGGTAGCAGGTGGAGCGTTTGAGTATTTATGCTCCCTGGAGAGACCCAGGCCCTGAAAAAGCGTGTACTCATTTGTTAAACAGGATATAGTTTGAAATTAAATAATGCTATTCGGTTACATCCCCATTTGTCACTGAGATCTAGCTTCTAACTGCTTACACTGGTCACAGGGGAGCCTGGCCCATGGCAGGGGGGCAACCCCGAATGGGATGCCAGTCCGTCGCAGGGCACACACAATTATATAATGTGGGTAATTTAGAGATGCCAATTAGCCAAAATGTATGTTTTTGAACTGCAGGAGGAAACCACAGTATCCAGAAGATCCAAATCCACATCTCTGAAGTGAAGAAAGCAGCGCTTCACACTGATCCAGTGCTTCAGTGAGATGTGGCTCAGAAATGAAGATAGAAATAAGGAAATGGAATCATCTGGAACATCTTAAACTCAAATCCCGGTTCCCATCTCTAGCATTTATGAACAAGACCAAAATGCATTTCAGGGGAAGAGGATGAGGTGAATAGAAACAAAGAGAGTAGATGGTCGTGTGGGCCTTACCTGTAGTCTCCACGATGCCCTCTAAGATGACGACGATTTCGAACTGCTCGCTCCTCAGGGAGCGCTGGGAAAGGTCAAAGAAAGGGCTCTTGGAGTTTATCTCATGGCAAATGGTGAGCGGTGACACCAGGAACAGCTGGTCCGCCCCCGTCCCAAAGCCCACATCCAGCTCACACTGGTCCAGGGGCAGAAACTCACCTTCCGGGGTCTGTCGAGACTGGAGCACACAGGGGAGGGGGGACAGTCAAATTTGATCATATTTAAAACATTTTCTTTCCTATAATGAAACTGTGAAATGAAAATCTTGATCCTCAGTGGCTGTAAATAGATCTAGTGCAGTTCTTCGACACTAATGTGCAGCTGCTTTGAGTTTTTAAATAGATATCCATGTAATCCATAGATATCTGTAAGAAGCCTATTTTAGGAGCCCCAGTACGTGATTGTGTAATTATTGTATTTTTCAGCTGGACAAACTTTCTCTACTGGATTTTAGGAGACAATGCAAGTTCCCATTTGAGGTTTTGCACCTAAGGTTTGCAAGCTCTTACCCCATATCTAAAAAGGTCCATTGCTTCCTTGCCTGCCTTTTATTTGAAACGTGAACCTGAGTTTTGGAGTGGGGTGAGGGCTTTGCACCTAGTCATGTTTCATCTCTTTCACACTTTGCTATCGTTTGGCACTCGGGATGGCCTCAAATGCCCCCCCCCCCCTTCCCCGCCAGATATACTGACATAGATGTGGAACTGACCAAAAGAGAAGGGGTCGACGTGAGAACATATTAATCACGGAATATTTTGTTGCGGTAACAAAATATTATTCTTCTGTTCGAGGTGGAAAAACATGGCCTGCATGTCCAGAACACTCTCCTGCTTCTGTTGCTGATTAGAAGATTATAACGAGATGCACAGCCCGGCGACACTCAACGAAGAAACGGCAGAACTGTGATGGGACCCTCTTTTCTGTATCGCTCCGAATTATTTAATATTCCTCCACGAGACAGTAGTGGGCAGTGACCGTTCTCTATTTCTTCTGCACTTGTTAATTAGGACCCACTCCAGATCACTGGTGTTTATATGGCACCCTGTCTTCACGGAGAATTGGTGCAGTAGCACTGGCTGACTGCCCTGAGGATGGCATTGCTTTCATGTTCTCCTGAAGGACACATTTGAGCTGTCATTGGTAATTTACTGTGTGGCCCCCCATCCTTGGTGATCTCTCACTTTCCTCAAGCTCTATTTAATGAATTGACTTTCTCTTCTTAGAAGATCACATTGACAAGAGACATTTCAGATGTATGAAAAATACCACTATGAATACATGCAAACACAGTGGAACGTGTAATTATCTTATATTGTAATGAAACTGCCTACCTATATAACAGCATTATAGTAATCTAAACTATTGTTACCATGTTATCCTGGTATGTAAGTAGGGGAGATTCTAAGATTCTAGATTTTTTGTCCCTCTCTGGGATGATAGGGAGGTGGGACCGGAGGTGATTCTTGGATTTTTAAGGCAGAGGGCATAAGAGGGGCCATGTTTTATACAGAGGAGCCAACCTTATCATTAGCCAATGACGTGTTTTGAATTGGTGAGTGACAGGGGAGGGGGCACTGGCGGCCAATCAGCTTTTAGCTGGAGTTAGTGTCCCTGTAGCCTCACCCCTGTGTGTAGGCATCACCTCATTGCGAATCCCTAAAAACAACTACCTGGAGTGACCCAGTCTTTGACAAATAATTAACATAGATTTAAAGTTGTGCAGTTTAAGAGAGGACAGTGCTGAGGAGCAGAAAAGGGGAACGGAGGTTTTGCACAAGCTTCTGGGTGTCAGAGAACTACCACTCGGCCACTCAGCGGCTACTGGCTCCAAAGGATCGTTGGTAGTTCACCTCAGTGAGGGAAAAAAGAACAACTCACTATGAATGGAGCCAGTTGAAGATATATCGTAATAGTGCGTAAAGTGTGGCCATGACTTCCAGCTTACCATCTGATAGCTGAACCTGTAACATCACGCTGCCGTCAGTCAGTGTTGGGATGTTTGCCCCTGAACCCACCTCTGCAGCAGCCTGCCTTTACCAAGTATAGTTTTTCCTTAATTCATGTTATTTTCCTCAGGCTTCAAAGCATAATGGAGGATTGTGAGCTGAAATCAACACCTACCCAAGTCTGCTCCAAGAAAATTACGTGAGAGCACCTTTTGCCATGCAGCTACTGCTTTTAAGTTATCTCCCACAGTTTATTTGTTTAAAATTGTCAGATTCGATTTTTAAGTTGTAACCCTTGTGTATTTTACTTCTTCCGTTGTAAATTCTAAATTATATTGAATTTATCCTCATTTTGAAAATGGACTGGGGTCACTTCAACCCCAAAAATAACACAGGAGTTAATAGGGATACGACCAATGCGGATAGATAAACCATTCTACTAATCATGTTCTACACCTTTGCTATAAGAACACTTTTAGCGTTTTTCTTTGATTCTGCGCAATATTTCTCCTGACTTTTTACGACAAAGTCATGGTTTCACCAGTGATAAAGAGTGTAGGGGAACCTCTGACTCTCACTTTGTGTGACCTGAGGTTAAATGCCGACATATGAATAGAGACCTTGATCTGAAGTTGATGGAGTTGCCAGACACCGCCTAAAGTATAGGTCCAAAATTTCACAAAGCAGCAGGTATGACCAGATGGCAGGATGGTGGTGAAATTGTGTTGTTCTATGCATGTGCTCCTGTTTGTGTTATTATTTCAGCGGTGTCTTCCACGCCCCCTGCTGGAGAGAAGCGTCAATTAGTGTGATTCCAGGATTCCCAGAGTGCTGCCTTATAGAGGCCGAACTAATCCATCAGATGAGCACTGCTGCGCCCAACAAGCAAGTGCTGATGGAGATTCATGATCTACACTTTGGCCTTCATTAGAGGGAGGCTAAGGGGGCTTGCCCTGTCGCTTCCTCTCTGCTTTATGGATGCATGGTGCAGGGAGTTAGTACGGCACCATTCCTAATTTAAACCACTTAATCTCTAGACTCTCGCCATTTGCATAAGCAGCTGCTAAATGAATTATAGAGGTTAACCTGTGTCCAGTTTCACTGCCCTTTGATACATAACAGGATCGTTTCACTGTGAATGACAGCTACTACCAGCGGTCTGAGCTTAGCGTTAAAGGGCGTCTTATTATTCATCAAAGGGCATCTCATTAGATGTGAATGGCACATAAGTGGCCATCTGCCCCCCACCCGTGTCAAGCTGCTCCACAGTCCAGCCGTCATACCTCGCTGCTTCCCTCTGAGAACGGGGAGGTCCGGCAGCGGCCATTAAACGCTCCACGCTGAGGAATTACTGAAACAGACACTGCTCGAGGTCCTGTTCCCATATGGGGCCATGAGATCATCTACCGAGCTTGCATGGGCAGTTGCATAATTTGTTTTGCTGTAAGCATTGCATCCGTCATTGGTAGCCTGTAATGAGTTAGCGCTGCCTCGTCAAACAGTTTGGGCCCAGGGTTCGGCCCTCTGAAAGAGTAGGACATTTCATATTTCATTTCTCTGCTTGGTTTCAGGTGGATTTCTCCTCTAATCTTGTCCTCCTTCGGCTAAGAGGGTATAAAGGGCCACAGGATGTTTGTTCGCTATTCTTCAAACATGGGCTGACATCCGAGCTTACGTTAAGGAGATCTCCCTTCCTTGGAGCAACAGAAACCATATATCTTTCAACCAGCTTTGTGAGTTCCTGTGACAAGCTGCCGATTATGAAAAACCTTCTCATTTACGGTGTATTGCACCTTATTATTGGACCAGAGGACTGTCCATGGACCATGACAGCACCTCTCCTTTCCTTGCAGCAGCATCAAGCCTGCTACACCATTCACTTATAATTCTGTTTGTTCCTCTGCTACAATAGAAACTGAGATCAATCATCTTGTCCTTCTACCTCCTTGTCTCCCTTCAGGCTCACGGTGGAGCAAAGCATCTGTCCCTCTGAGCAGAATTGGGAAAAAAAAATGTCTGTAGCCACCACTTCATTGGAGTATTGGGGTAAAAAAAAAAACAGTTCTTGTGCAGACCATTTAATCTTCAGCCAGAATGCAGCGTTGGTGAAAAGCCTGTTTGCACTGGCGCCCGGTACTGATTGCTGATGCAATCAGGACAGTCTCAATGGCCTTTGAAATCATGGTTTTCATGGTACATTCCGTCTCTTCCTCTCTCTGGGCTGAGTTAGTTTAATAATTACTGATTCTGATTGGCCAGAGGCTTCACACCTGACTCAGGTGAAGGAAGGTTGGAAAATCAGCAGGGCTCGGACCTCGAGGACCGTGAGTTGCATAGCCTTGGCATAAGCCATTGGAAGGTGGATGGATAGATAGCTGGAAAGATGGAATTTGACTTTGGTCTTTATTGGTCATGTAAACCAGCACAGGGAACTAGAGCAATGGTAGGTATGAGGGCAGTAATGCAGCGTGTCGGGTCTCACGGCTGCTGCCACTGGCTGCTTATCTTGACACTTAGCTCAGTACCGTGGTACATAGCTAAGCGCTGAAATCTTAGGAGAAAGGGTGTCCAACTATCTTATATCATGTCAGCAGTCAGAAAGAGTCTTAATCATTACGAGCAGCAAAAATTTATAACTTCCCACCAAACCCTACGTCTAGTTTTCCCGCCTTATATTTCCACGTGTTTATTTGTAGTTTCTATTTTACTTTTATTCAATTTATTGTTTTTTGGAATATTTTCCCTTGATTCTACATTTAATTGTACACTTCATGCCGTTACCTGCACCAAAACACGTTCCTTGTCGGTTTTGTGCGTGGCGAATACAAATATTCGGATTCCGAAACTGAAATGTGACATATCTTAAAGTTTAAAAGTCCAGGGTTCACTTATTAGATAGCTCATGGTTTTATGGCAGCTCCACCCCGCGAGCCCTGTTTATGCACACCGTTTGCCATTTGCGTGTGTGTAGTACGCGTTTTTTAATTCGTTTTTTAATTATTAGTGCATCTAACGAAGTGTGATTATGAAGCAGACGAGGAGGGAGAGGGGGACGCTGCAGAGATCAGTTACAGCACTATGCCTGTCGTATTTCCTGTTCCCCCCACATTAGTAAATTCACAGAAATAACGATGTTTATAAGTGCAAAGCTCTTTGTTTTTGGGTTATGTTAATTGGCTAATCCAGCCTTTACCTGTAAAACAGAGAAACTTGGTACCCCAAATATGTTCATGGTGGTAACTGGTAAGTCAGTCTTTTTTTCCCCCGAAGAAAGAGGCAGTTAAGTTTCTGTGAAGTGAGCAATAATGTGTCTGAGGTCTCATTCCGCTTATCAGTCTCCCTGGGATCACTCGGAGGGTCAGTAATTTAGGTCATTGTCTGTTCAGTGTATTGTCACAGTAAGGCTGCAAACAAACAAGTACGCAGCCTCGAAATAGGATCATTATTATCTTTAAAGACGACCCGATGTTATCGACACAAATAGAACAAAATGTCTAGCAATAAGAGATATAACATAATCTCTAAATTGTAACTGTATGCTTTGAAAAATATTATAATTTGGATATATATATATATACACAATTTTGAATTAGAAAAGATACCAACAAAATTAAACTGCGTTTCTTGCCTGATTTTTCAACACAGCACATAATTACTAAAATCATTCCTTTGAGATGATTAATAGATGATCCGTGGTGTTAATCAATTCAGGCTCTGCAACTGATGCTGTATTTCATTTCTGAACACAATATAAGGTTTGTGGGCCTCCGCGCCCCATTCCTTCTGGATAATTTAGTCGCGTTAATCACAACGCAGACATTACTATGCAGACAGTTCGTTAACAAAGGCGAATCGGCTGTTTGTAAAAAAATGACAATGATTTAAGCGACGGCATTTAACAATGGACACCGCCAATACAAACCAGCAATTTCAGGGTTACGCTCATAAATCGCCAGATTCTCATCTTGCTCAAGGATATCCGTCAATAGTGATATAATCCTTTTGCTTCTTTTGAGTTGCTACTTGACTTTCCTCGGGTGTTTTATTATTCCGTGGGGCAAAGCCAATTGAAAATAAAAGGCTATTAGGAAGACTCAATTCACTTATATTTTGGATAGGTCTGGTTCACTTAATCTTGGAACTGGACAGTGGTATTAATCTAATTCAAATTCAGCGCAACTTCCACCGTCCTGCGCGAACAAAGTATGACCTACAAATCTTTCTGTTCAATTTCAATCATCAAACCAGATATCATTAACGTTTTCGAGGTATGGATTATTCACAAAGTGATGCCTCGGATAATTGATTTCCTGTCATGGCACTTGATCAAGGACAGTCATAAAGTTAAGCATGACAAGTTTGCATGAGGTCTCACAATTACTCTGTGTCATGTTGATTGGGTGTTTATGTGGTAACGTGGTAATTTACAACTATTGCCTCGTATTCACGTATCCTAATAAATTCCCTCAAAACAATCTGGCAGTGAATTAGGTGGATGTCTGCCGACCAAAATATCAAATTCCTTCTCTCTCAATACCCGCGATCTGTAGGCTATTATTGTATGCTACTCTTCCACAGTCCCTAAACGATCGGACTGCTATCGTGGATAAAAACCAAAATGTCACAGGATAACCATAAAAAGTTGACGCAGAGATGTAGCCTAGAAAACTCTGGAGCGTCTTACCTTTATGAGTTTACATCTGATCTGTGCCGACACCATGTGGCTGTTTCTCAAGTTTCCAACTCTAAACATGAGGCATAGTTTGCCGTCCCGCTGAGAAATAACGGCGTCTTGGCTGAACATTAGTGTCTCAGCCCGCTTCTTAGGTTGGGACATCTTTATGAACATGCAACCGATGAGAAAAGCGTCCACAATGGAGCCCAGCAGTGATTGAAACAGGAACAGAATGATGCCTTCGGGGCATTTTTCAGTAATATAGCGGTAACCGTAGCCGATCGTCGCCTCTGTCTCTATGAAGAATAAAAAAGCCGACGGAAAGTTATAAACATTTGCAACGCATGGTGTGTAGGACTGGTCATGACCTTGGTTTAGATCTCCCCTGATATAAGCGATGATCCACCACATGGAAGCCATCACCAACCAGGCGACTGTGTATGTCAAGATAAAGATGAGCAGGTTCCATCTCCACTTCAGATCCACCAGGGTAGTGAACAGGTCCGAGATGTATCTGCTGGTCTCCCCACCGAGGTTCCCGTGTTGCACATTGCAGCGCCCGTTCTTCTCGACGAAGCGCTGCCGCTTCTTTTTGACGGGCGCCGGGAAAGCGGCGCCTCTGTTAGTGTTCACAACCTGGTAGTCCTCTCCAAATTTCCTCCGTAGCGCTGACATAACTTCGGCTTGGCCGGGATCAAATGCACCGAGCTTGCCACCGCGACGTTAAGATTTCACTGGCGCTCGTTACCCATGGCGTCTCTGTTCATTAGAAACGATGGCACTTTTCCCACTGCGTAAAAAAGCGCAGCAACCTATAAGCAACGGGTCAGCGCGGAGGTAAGGATACTGTGCTGTCGTGGAAAAAAGAAAAAACTGAAGATCTCGCAGGCTTTTCTATTATTTGTTCTTTTTGTCAAATTTGTAATTACGTTACAAAATATCCCAGCCAGTATTGCACTTAAAAAAAGAAATGCATGAAAAGATATAC
Source organism: Mormyrus iriodes (assembly GCA_011763525.2). Taxonomy (NCBI): domain Eukaryota; kingdom Metazoa; phylum Chordata; class Actinopteri; order Osteoglossiformes; family Mormyridae; genus Mormyrus; species Mormyrus iriodes. Next base: position 789,430 of record JAAGVU020000114.1, read on the forward strand.
TGTTTTGTACTATAAGGGTCCCCTCCTGCGTCCCGGTTCGTGTCCCTTCACTTAATGCTCAGATGCCGTAGGAACTGCACGGGAACCCGCTCCCCGATTTGAAGATACATGCCTACAGAGCTGGCGAAGGGCTGTGGGATATTCCATTCGAAACACTATTTCTAGTATCCGAGGGTTTCATTCTGATATCAGCTGGGGGAGGTGTGCGTGTGTGCGCGCGAAGGGAGTTAGGACTAGAGAGCGCAGAGCCGGCAATCTGAGCAACACAAAGCCAGATAACGCTGGTTTGGGAGAAACATTAAGGGGGCAGAATGATTCTGCATTTAACGGTAAAGGAACTCGTGCAATTTGTGGTTAACATGATCTACTACTACAAATAATAATAATGCTAAAATATACATCCCAACCTGTATTGAATAAACGGTTATGGAAGATGGATGGATGGATGGATGATAATGCATTAAACTACTACCACAAGTAGGATGGTACAATTGATACAACTTTTAAATTATTATACATTTATTTAGTACCCCTATCTATGTATATAGCACTGATTAAACTATATTACACATGTATTTAATATATGTTTAATATTTCACAAGAATAAATGCGTAATATAGAATTAAACGGCGCTCTGAAACGGCTTCTGCAGTCAGAATAAGAGAAATGCTGCCACCTCCCGAAGTTTTAGTGTTAGGGCCGTTTTTTTGTTTTCACGAATCGGTGCATTTGGCTTCATTAAATAAATCAATAAAATACACGCGACCGGTACAAGAATGTTATATTTTCAAAAAATACGGTTTCCGTCTGTGTAGCATCGATATATAGAAGCTTAGAAGTACTGTTTAAAATGTAATTTTAAATATCTTCGTTTATTTGGTACCAGTTCTTAAAGACCTTAATGTCGTGTCATATAATTTGGTCACGTGCCAAGTTAAAGTTGTTCAGCTGGCGACCTTGCATTCTGTACAACGTAGAAATTTTGTGAAATAACCATCGGTTTATAGATTAGACGCTACAACATTATATGCAGTGGTAAAATTGTCAGCAACATGAAATCTTTGTTTGTGATCTTATTAGTATTGTTAATCTCGCATGCCATGCACTCAGGGGGACCATAAAGGGGGGAGGGTAAGCTAGGATGATTCCAAGGGCACCTGAGTGACTGGGGCCCTAAAATCTGGGACATAATTAGATTGGTCTGGGTTGGGGGCCCAATATAATATGCTTTCATGGGGCCCATATTCTTTAGCAGCAGCCCTGCGCTATTTATTATTTCGCACCAACAGTTGATTAAGTAATATACTTAAGTTCACAAGCAGTCAGTTAAAGTGGTGCTTTGCATATAAAGATAAACAGGAAAAACACATTTGATGAAGGTTTGTGTTGTTTACGTAACAGCTTCTTGTTTTCAGATTGTATCCTCCAGTCCAAAGAAATTCTTACTTTGTCAATCATCCGTTTTACAGGTGCGGCCTTGGGGCGTGCTGACTCACTGTCACACTCCGGAACTTTCAACGACGAAAGGAGCAAACAAAGAGTCCGTTATGTTAATCAGGATAGCTACCCTTGCTGACAGGTATTACTCCTCAGTGTAATCAGTCACAGGGCCGGCACTGTTCCTGTTGGAAGCGAAATAAGGACAGCTTTGTGAAATTTGGACTGAATAATGGCTGATTGCTTTCCCAGATCTACTGATTTCTGTCCCTACTAGCAGCCTAGATGGGTACATTGTAAAGAAGTAAAGCCTAATAAGGCTGTAAATTTTCCACAAATGAGCGATCTGCAGCACCGGCTGTAATGTTTTGTGGCAGACTGTCCTCATCGCAACGCTGGCGGGGAATTGAAAGGCTGTGGTTCATTAAGCCGGACCTAGAGAACTCAGAGCCGTCGCGGGCATCTGGCCACACGGCTGGCTTCCTCTTGGCAGAAGAAAGATGGACCCGAAAGGCAGAATAAACACCTCCGCATTGGCTGCCCTGACAGAGACTGAGCTCGGTGAAGTGGGGATTCTCTGCCATAACAGACTTGAACTTCTAAGTCAGACTGGGTTCACTGAAGGTCTTGGTTGTCCTCTACATAGACTACATGCCCCTCCCCCTATCACCACCACCTTCCAGCTACAGTCATTGAGCACCAACAGATTGGCGCTCTATTAGAGAACAGGCTGGCAGCAGTATGAAGGATAAACTGGCAACTGCAGCTTCCTCTCTGGCTGCGCATCGGAAACAAAGCGATAAACCAAATCCGGGCTCGTCAGCCGCTACTGATTCTTGCAGCGAGGCCAAAATATGAGTTCCGGTTAAACAATGTCCCTGCGTTAGCTTGCTCTGATTAACGTGGCCTTTCCCTTGCACCATCCAGCCACTGGCACTGGTAGAAACCAGTACAATCAAATCCCTGAGGAAGGGCCCAACTCTTAAACTTGAAAAAATGCTTTATTTGCCATTTTGCACAAAGTATGATGGAATTTCTGTGTTATAGAGACACGGTTTTGGGAAGGGAGGCCGGGGTCAGCCAGCATGCAGTTCCTTGGAGCAGGTGAAGTTAAAGACCAAGAGTAATGATAATTCTACTAGCTACAAGATTCAAACCCACAACCTACAACAAGATGGGCATAAACCCCTACCCCACTGGGCCACACGGCATGCAAAAAATAACTTCCTCTGCACAATTTACTTTTTAAATATCTAGTGGAACAGATTATTGAACCACTTTCAATTTGAAACAACATCAAAATACATCCAGTTCTGTTTTTAACATTCATTTCATATAGTGTTTTTTTTGTGGAATATTGTATTGAACACATCTGTCACTGAACCTTGAATTCCTGTGAATGATGCGTCTATGCATTTCATTCTGAATAACACTTGTGGTTCTGCATGAAAAGTCTCAGCAATGCCAAAAATACTGGAAACGACTATCTGTATAATTCGATATCACTACATGTCTGGGGTCGGTTGATAGTTCTTTGCCTGTTGTTTCAAAAGGACTGAAGTTTTTTATTTGTCTGGTGTGTTTAACACTGACTTCGAGGTGGGAATGATAGCTCTTCCAAATATCATGCATAATGTTATTGTAAAATCCTTCTGGAACTTATTGTGCAAGAGTAAGGAGATGCATTGTGACTTTAAAGACAGAATAACAGAATTAATTAAAAATGCCACAAGGCAGAGGCTAATTCCAAAGCGTATGTTAATATATTTTTCAGTTATGTGACCAAAAGACCACAACGATACACTGAGCTCAAGTCAATTACAGTAGTCTTCTCGATTTTGCCGTGCGCTGTGATTGTTTATACTGAGCCAGTACCGGAAGTGACTTAAAACTGATAAAATGGGTCACATATGATGCTAAATGACTCAACACAAACATCACTTAACGCAATCTAGTTGCTTCTTTTATCTTATAATCTGAGTAAACACCAGTGACCTAGTGGTAAGGAAAGTACAGGTCTGATAAAAAGATGCGGTTTTCCCCTTGAATGATGCCTACCTTGAATTAATCTGGTAAAAGTAGGTCTAGCTGGTTACAGTGTAAGTTTATAAGCTATATTTCACCACGGATAAAAAGCATTTACTGAATAAAAATGAAGGGACAATTATTTGTATATGTATACTGTATATGCAGGAGACAAATATTTGATGGAATCAAATTTTTCGCACTAAGAAAGTAAACTAGTGTTTCCGGTGCCTTAGGCTGTCGTAGTGCATTTCCTTGGTTCTGTGACGACTGTGCGAGATTTGTGACGTCAGCTGATCTCTAATTAGAACCCCTTCGGCCGGGGAGGCCAGGCAGTCACGTGCCAATCATCTCATCCAGGGATTCCAGTAATAAATAAACCATTCGATGAAATATTGAAGAGTCCATCATGACGTGGGCCTTTCTCAGGGGAAGAACTTTATAATTCCTTAGGCTGCTGAATTATATATGAGGCTGGGGAAACTGATGATGGGGGTGGGGCCGTCGCTAAACATACACGGATAATCACCGTTCTGCCACGTCTGGCATTGCAGCACCGCAAACCCTGGATGATCCAATGGCACGGGATCAAAAGATTCCTACCATCCTTCAACATCGAATCAACTATGAAAAGAAACAGACAAAATGGAGGCGGACCTTTCAACCCCCAATAAAAAGACAGGGTGGCCACTATAATGTGCCGCTTTGTGACACTCCGTTGCCTTCAGTTCTGAATGGAACGGCTCAAATATTCCATACGTGCTCATGTTAGTAAAGATCACTGCTGTTAATGAGAGGTGTCTGTGTTATCTCTCATTTTCCCAGTGCATACTTTGCTCTAAAGGTTGCTAACACCTTCACCATTTCCCCTGCAGCTGAATATCAGCTAAATCTATTCCGCTTACGTTCCTGGCGCAAGAACAGAGCAGCGGGGATCCTTTGGGGAGCTTGAACCTGCAGCCTTCTAACCAGCAGTCGGGTTCATTAGCTGCTACACTGGGTTATGCTCATTAGCATGGAAAAGGCGTAGAGCAATCAGGAAAATAAGTACTTGAATGGGCTCAGAAATATATGTTAAGGTGTAACGTGCGTTATATTCTTGTTTTGTTCTGTCGACAAAAGTACTTTGGATCATTTTTAATCTTACAACTTTTGTCGAAATACTAGTCGGGAAAAATGATAGAAACTTATTCTGGTTTTGCCGCAACAGCCTTTTTAATTCGGGAGTGACCAGTCTCCATCTTAGCCCATGTCATCCTTCATACCTTAAACAGCCGGGAGATTTCGCCATGTAATATTTTAAACATACATATTTAAACACGCCGAATAAGGGGTGTCATCAAAAGTGAGACCAGCAGCTCTGTGGATTATTAACAACACGACACTGAAGGGGCATCAAAATTCCCTCGTCAGGAAAGCCTGCTGACCTTTTGACATTAACTCCACAGTGTCCATTTAAATCATCCTTCTCACTGAATTAATTAAGTCATTAGACAGGGAAATGGGAGTGCGGGAGGGAAGCGATTGGGGCGGGGGGCTTCATTGTACTGAAAGTAAGCTTCCATCTATCTTATTCTTCCAGGCTGGCCCGGCTTCAATACGAGTACACATGCTAAACCTGAAAGGATCCCAGCTAGATTTAAGCTGGTTGTTTTTAGATCACTGCTATTTTCAAAAATCACCCCCGTACCACGCTTAGACCTCAATCCACCTGAGACCCACGTCGCACTAATTAGAATGAGACTATTTCAGCAGTCAATTCGGTTAAATTTGGCACAGTTTCTTGCTGAGTAAAATAGGAACTTTATTAAAAATCGACTTGATGCGCGACACAAGATGTGAGTTGTCCTATTTATTCTTTAAATTAAGATGCAACGAATATGCTTTTACATATAGGCACTTTGTAACGAGAATAACCTTATTTTAAGGCAGAAATTTTGGATAATAGAAATCGAAAGCATACAGTGGGGGAAAATAAATAGGGAGAAAACTATGAGACAAGCATTATTCCCATCTGCTCTCCTAATTACGTGTGTCCACCCGCTGAGCCCGGAGCGCGCACCGCGCACCCCCGCCCCCCCGGCTCCTCGTGGTTCACTGTCGGGCACTGCTCCCCTGCCCCGGATCACGGCGCTCGCCTGTCTCCTCGCAGGACCCGTCCGCCGGTACCCATAATTCCCCGCGCCGAGACAAGATGGAGGAGAGCAGCAGCTGCGGGAGAACAATGTTTGGGCTTTGAAGGCGCGATCGCGGGAGGAAAAGAAAGAATTAGAGATCGCAAGTACTCGCACGCATAACGCGGACGGAGGCAGCCGGCGGTGGTCATGCACTGGTAAGCGGGACTGGAAAGCCGTCCGGCGCCTGGGGAGGAGACGCTCCGGTTATGGGGAGGGAGGCAGCGACAAAAGCGAGACGCGCTGCTTTATCCCAAGAGCTGCGCGCCGCTCGCCCAGCCGGAGCCAGGCATTATTTGTCCGGCTGGGGCTGCCGGCGCTGTTTCATCGCCGGGGCTGGCGGTTTGCTGCTGGCCGGAGCCGCTGCATTAATGCTTGGCTGGCTTCTCGTTTTTTGTCACCGGCGTGCAGACTTTTCGAGCTCATGAGTCCCAGCTCGATGGGATGTAGGAGCAATTATTCCCTATGCGAAATGCTGCCGCTGAAGAAAACCATTGCACCTACTGATTTTTTCCCAGATCGTTGAAAATACCGAACGATCGGAGGGAATCCCGTTTCTCCCTTACAGTATGATGATCTTTTTCGTTATATGGCTGGCCGGATAGCCGGCCGTCGCGCTGAAGCTAGCTAGGCCTTTTGTTAATAAAGCGGAAAATGAAATGGTACACATGCATAACGGTTCGGGGGCAGATAAATCTGGTTTCCGCCGATCGTGTGCTGAACGCCAAAATTGCCCCCTTTGACTTAATTGCATCCATAGATCGTGCTTTTATATTTTAATGCACGATTTGAATCGATTATCAGAGTCTAGCGTTATAGCAAAGTGGCTAGCTAATAGTAGGCTATACAATCTCCATCCTTTTATTGCAAGATCAGCTTGCGGGTCGGGGCCGCACAAAAGGGCCTCAGCACGGATGATTTTGTGTGGGGAGGTACTGTGCTTTTTGAAAGGCAGGATCGGGGCACCGGAATGCGTTTGAAGGTGGTAACCACAAAAAAGGGGCATCCACTTTTTTCCCCATCGTAGTACACTCGGACGCCAAACAAACTGGCTTGCGGCAACAGAAAATATTCTTTAATGCGCATGTGACGCGTTTGCACCTTCGGGGGGTTCATTTCTGTCCCATTTTCATAAGCTTCCCTCCTTTTTAATGCCCAAAAATATGTCGTATTATTCGTCGGTACCGCCGGTGTGCCGATATTGGCCATCCTGAATTTCAACGCCGGTTTGTCTCAGTACGATCCGGCATTGCATTGTTCCACCTTCGGCGTTAAAAAAAAAAAATCTGCGCTGATATTTGCGCTGCGAAACCAACCTGGATTTTTATTTTCGTGGGTGAGATGTAATGGGGGGGGGGGGAGTTATATGAAGGGAGTTTACATTTACCGGATTAACGAAAACATGTGCCCTAACCGATTTCTTTGAAGCGGATCCGGTTGCATTGTCGCGCATTACTCTGTATCCGTTCTGCGCTGATACTGTGTATCCAGATTAAATGACGCATCGGGCACTTTGGGATTGCGTGAAGGTTATTTGGTTATGGCGGAGGGGGGGGTCGAGAAAAGTGATGTCATTGTCTGTTATTGCTGTAAATTTCCACGCGTTCCCGGTGGAAATATTAAATCCCACCGCCCCGCAGCGGTGCTCCGGACGGGGGCGTCCGCAGGGACGGAGAGCGCCAGTGCCCGCATCCTCTGAAATGTCAGCGGGGCTTCGCGGCCGGCCGGCGCCGGGATCCATGGTATTGCCGCACGTACGCAGCCTGCGCTCCATCAGCTTCTCAATAAGTCACAGATACCCCCCGACCAGTGCAGTGCGTGTCTTTCGTTCACCCCGCGAAAGCTTATGCATGCCGGTGAATTAAATGAGCATTAACGGGGGACAGATGTCTTCACCACCTCTGTCGCGTTTTGGTTTAGCTCGGCGCTAATCCGGGAATAATTTCCCCATTCAGGACATTTGACAACCAGAGCAGTGTCTTGCAGATTACAGATGATTGCTTCCTGTGATTTATCATAAGACATCGCCAAGGGCATTTTTTTTTTGAGAAAGGATGGCCGTGTGTTACGTGATTTCATCCAACTTCACTTTGACTACTGCGGGTTGTTCCACTAATTCCAGCTCCTTTTGTTGCTGTTAATCCAGTTTAAGCGCATGTTATGTATTTGTAAGAAGGGCAGGGTGATTTAAAATTGCCCTCATTGAGAATGTATATTTACAGCCGTCAGGCTTCCATTAGAACCATCTGCAGCTTGTAATAAAAGGTCAGTAAGTGTTGGAGATAAGGTAATTTTCAATTTTCCAATATTGCCTTTTAATTAACTCTATCCATTGCACAATATAATGTATGAGGTCATGTAAAAAAAGCTTAATTAACAAAAGACAACAGTGTAGTGTCAGGTGTAGTTGGGCTGTTCAGAAATTATTAGGCTTTGGGATTCCTTCAGGCAAACGAGACACCTGTAATGAACCGCCTGGAATGCTGGTTTCCTCATTTCGTTCCGTATTGACGTTAGTCGCTCTCTGCACCTCGTGGTCACCGTCTGCTGGAATGGAACGAGACACCAGCTCGGAATAACAGTGGTGGAGTCAGAGCTCTTTAATCCCACCTTCGTCAGAGCTATGGAAGAGTGCCAGCGGTGGCTGGAGCGCGACGCGGCATTTTGGGCGGTCAGCGGCGTTCCGGGCATGGGAGCGTGCCGGCCAACGGGCGGAGGGCCTGGAGCTCCGGTGCCCTGGCGAGACAAGGGGACACGACGCCGTGACCGAAACGCTCACCCGAGACCTTCCCGCAGTGCGGAAGTGACACCGCTTAATCCGGAAAGTCTCCGTTGCTGATTCCCTGTTGGGTGGTTGATGAAACTGCTGCCCTTTATAGTTCGGAATGCGGATCGCCTTGGAGGACACGGAGCAAAGTGGCCGGACTTCAACTTTGCCTGCGTGATGCTTTTAAAGATGAATTATGAGAGCGTCTACATATGGAGACGAGCATCAGTTTCTTTGTTCTCGTAGTAACTATACAAAAATAGTATATCTGCTTTCTAGGGTTTACAGCTTTGCTTTCACAAGGGGCACTAAATTATACCATCTTAATGGTATAGTTGAGTTCTTGTGGTAGTATGGGTCAGCAGTCGGTGGTATATTTTTTGTTTCTTTTTGTGATTGGTGGTCATCAGGTGCTACCACTTAAAACTCTGAGCTCGTGGTAACCCCCCCCATGCCTTTTTCTCTCCCCCCCGCCCCCCCAGGATAGCACCAGTTGGCCCCAGTTAGTCTTCCGCACCTGGCGATCACAATGAGCATCATTCAAGACAAGATCGGTAACGAGTTCCTGCGCAACGGCGCCATGGAGCCCAACTTTGCGCAAGGCATGATCATGTTTAGCCACCTGCCACCCGTCACCAGCTTCACGCGGCTGGCTGCGCAGTCTGGCGTGCACGAGCTGCAGCCTCCCGAGATGGTGCTGAAGAAGGAGCGCGACTCGCCCGACGGGGGCGGCGGGGTCGACTACGCGCATGCTGCCGCCATCAAGCAGGAGAAGCTGACTGAGCATGACTTCCGTCTGCCGCTGTACTCGGGGGGCGTGGCCAAGGGCGGTGAGCTGCTAGAGGTGTCGCTCGGCAACCACCAGAGCTTGCTGGTGCACGACCTCAGCCTGGGGAACGTAAGACCAGCCGATGGGAGCCGATGGGACCCGATGGGGGGGGGGGTTCATGCCCCTGAGTGATGTAATTTGAGTGTGGGCCAGTGTACTAATACAGTGCCAGGATCACGTAAAAAAGTTAAAATACAAAAATCTGGGGGTGGTATTTGGCTCATTTTGGCCAGTTAAGACTCCGAAGGTTGTCCATTCAAACCCCAGGTTCCGCAGAGTTATTCAGCAGAAGCTTAGCGCAGATACTTTCCCTATTTCAAGTACTTATGGGGGGGGGACTGCTTGGGATTGGTGGGGGGGAGTAATGTGGGTGACATTAGGCCTTGTGGAACTTAGATTTCTCTGACTGACTGCGGGAGGGGCACTGAATAAGCAGTGCCCTACTATCCAGCCACATGCGCAACACCCCCCCCCGCACAGCTGGATGCTTAATAGTTGCGTAATTCTGCCAGAGGTTGGGAACATGACACATCTCCATCGCAGGTTTGTTGTGCTTGGTAACACCTGATGCTCTCTGGTTGGTCCGTTCGGCATCCGGTGCCATCGTCATCCCCGTGGTTCAGATGACACCCAGGCCAATGGTTCTGTGTGCATATGCATATGTTTGACGATGTGGTTCAGATTTAATTTAGTTTGAATCTAATTGGATGTGTGCATGCAAGATGCACGTGTCTGGTAAGCGTGCGTTTAATTCCGTTCTGTCAGCACAACAGGCTCGGGCCCAGTTGCCCCGGCATGCTGGCCTTCCTCCAAGGACACTTGGCGTTGCCGCATGTCTGCCCCAGGCGTCAACACGCCTCGGCCGCGTACCTAACACCGTAACCTCGACTGTAACCGTAACCTTACACTCGCCGCCAGCACACGGGCGGTCACCCAGTTAAACGATGATTTATAAAGTAATTTTTTTAAGGTGGCTTGTGCATCTATATTCAGTCACACTTACGTATGTATATATTTTTTGTTTATTCTAGAGCACTTTGATTTTTCAGGCTTTTGTTGGCTGTAGTGCTAGCGTTAACCCGGGGTCACCGTGTGCCTCGGGGGGGTTCAGGACCCCCTCCCTCCACGCTTATCCAATAGGACAGCCCCATGTCTGGCCATGAGTGCTCTGTGCAGCCTGCTTGGTGAATTTGGCCTAGCATCC
>JAAGVU020000114.1:799965-836472 GCA_011763525.2 Mormyrus iriodes
GCTTATCCAATAGGACAGCCCCATGTCTGGCCATGAGTGCTCTGTGCAGCCTGCTTGGTGAATTTGGCCTAGCATCCCCCCCCCCCCCCCCCCCAGACTAGTAGATTAATGGCAAAATGGCTTAAGTGCCTCTGGCTTATTGGCTGCAGAGTGAGTGGAGTGATTTTTTTTTTTTTTTAATAATATGGACCCGGTAAAGAAACAAACCCTCAGCCCAGTGTCACAAGCATTTGTTTAACTCCCTCCCCGTAGTTGTCCAGCAGGCTGATAAAAGAGTCGTCCATGAGAAGAGGCCGGAGATCCAACGGTGACGGACATGAAGGAAAGCCGAGGAGGAAGCGCGGCGGCGACTCCAAGGTGCGGACACTTTGGCAGGGCTGTGCTGGGCCTTGGCTCATAGGGGTCACAGCGCCCACTTGTGTTGAATTTGTGAAATCTCTAGCAAACTAGAGTATTGAGCTTGTCGCTGTTCGTGTTTTAGTTGCTGCGAGGGAACGACGTCGTGAACGTCGTTTGGCAGATGGTTGCGTAACTTGGGCTTGTAACCTGAAGGTTGCTGGTTCAAGTCCTGAGAGGGGCCCTGAAAGATGCCTGACCTTTAGTGATTGTCTCCCTGTATATTTAAAAATTCATAAAAGCCTCTGTTATGTTGCATGACTGCGACCTCAATGAGTAATGGATGAACTCTCAACCCTTGACCTTTGACCTCATGTCCCCACAGACCCTTATGCTGGATGGTGAAGGGGATAGCTTGTCTCCTAGCTCCAAGCCCCATATCTGTGAGCACTGCAACGCTGCCTTCCGCAGCTCCTACCACCTGCGCAGACATGTGCTCATACACACGGGTATGGACGGGGCATGGGGGAGGGTGGGCGTGCTTTTCCTCTTCTCTCGCACAGGGTCCTGTCAAAAAGTGACTATGAGGGTCCGTTGGAATATGTGCGCTGCAGTTAGGGACTGTCACTAATTTTAAAATGGCATAACAAAGTAAATGTGTGATAATCCAAAGCTAGCTGGAAAGCTAATGCTAATCATAGCCACCGTACGCTCTGTCATAGCCAAACGCTCGCATTTCCAGTCCTCCGCAAAGGCGCCATTTGAGTCCAAGTTCTCTGCTTGACTAATGAGTTCCGATAATTAGAGGCCGTCCCACACACTGCCGGGGGTGGAGGCCCGGCGCCGGCCATACGGAAGGCGGCCGCGAGCATGCCAGCGCGGTGACTTTCACGCCGCTCGTTAACGCTGTGGCTGAGCGGCCGCCAGACACTTGCCTCGCTCTCTGAGGCCCGTATTATTTTTCAGCTAATTCTCTAACCACTTCGTTTGCTCTCATAAAGGCTCTGGGGAGAGCGGATGCCTCCGGATGTTCCTTTGTTATCCGGTTGGGCCGGCACGTAACATGATACCAGGGCTGTCCGAGATGGTGCTCGAATAAACCTTTAATCTCGATTTAGTGTTTTAGTATTTAATCTTCAATGAGCTATGGGGAACGCTATCGCGCCATGCTGTTACTCAATTTAGGGATGTTTTAAATCAAACGTTTTGCCACGGTGCCAGGTGTGAAAGGTACTTATCTGAGATTTTCCTGTAAATTATCCGGCTGTTCGGGTGAAGATTCCATCTCAATGAAAGATTGTTATACTGAAATTATATTTTAAATATTTTTCTTTTATATTTTTCTTTTACTTAATATTTATTTGGGTGGATTATTATTACTATTTTGTACCTTTTTGTGATTGTGTGCCTTAAATTGTTTTTTTTTGTTTTTTTTTTTTTTGTGGTCGAAACGCTTTGAGGTTTGCGAACGAACCCCGGAATGGCCACCGATGTCTTTGAGAAGGGCGATGCTTAAGTATTCTGCAGCCCTATGCATCACAAGGATGCCTTCTGTTTTGCCTCTGAAACGCTCACCTGTTGTGTTTGTATACTCGTGAGGAGAAATTTTTCTGCGAATTTAGCTTCATTAGCTTGCCTGCTGCGTTAGTCGTATGGGTCAGAGTCAGTTGTTGTAGAGTTGGCAGGCTTTTCTCTCAAGGTGTGGTACTGATCTGCTCTGTCCCCTCTACTGCAGGGGAGCGTCCTTTCAGGTGCAGCCAGTGCAACATGAGCTTCATCCAGAAGTACCTTTTGCAGAGACATGAGAAGATCCACAGCGGTGAGCGGCCAGGAGTCCAAAGCATTAGATGCTCGACAGAGGCGTCCTTCGTTTTGATTGGTTTTTAACAATGTTAGATGTGTTGGATCGGGTAGAGGACTCTGGATTTAACACTGCACAATATACTAAAAGTTTCTTTCACTATTATTTATTACTTATATTATTTTATCCCCTAGATCATAATGTAACCCTCCCCACCCCTTGGTAAGGGATTAAGCCACCCGCATACTCTTAATATGTAATCTTATTGTGGGCGTGTCGGACGTCCTGGAGTCAGCGAGACGCCGGTGGGTGATGTTAAGCTGTCTGCTGTCACTACTGTTTCCGTGACAGTTTTCCGTGCCTGTATCTACACGTGTCCTGTGTTGACACTGCCTGATGAGCGAGTGTCAGTCTTATGTGCTGGTTTCTCAGAAGGGGCGGGGAGCTGTTCCTTCCGAGAATTCCAGATCTCATCCGGCATAAGACTTTGGGAGGAGCTTCTGGAAATTTCTGCAAACCTCGTGGCACTCACCCATACTTGATCGTGACACGAGTCGCATTTGCCAGAAATGACGTTAAGTGGTAATCTGCTGCCGTCACTAGGCCTCCCTCCAGTGACTTTGCGGCATCCGGTCTGAAACGTAGGTGACACGGGGACATCGCTCCGTGCTGATGTGCGAGGTGACCTTTGCTCCCTGCCGCAGGCGAGAAGCCCTTCAGCTGTGACCAGTGCAACATGCGGTTCATCCAGAAGTACCACATGGAGAGACACAAGAGGACACATAGTGGAGAAAAGCCATACAAGTGTGACACCTGCCAACAGGTTAGTTGGCCTCACCTGATTTTGGCCTAAAACTGCAATTCCCATAATCCTTGGCAGCGTACTAATTTTGAAAATAAAACTTTATTTCCTGTGTTATGTTGTCCCCTGCAGTATTTTTCCAGGACGGACCGATTGCTAAAGCACAAGAGGACCTGTGGAGAAGCCATAAAGAAAGGGATGGAGCCCGGCACGTCGGACCAGGCCGGCGGCGACATGGAGCAGGGTAGCTACGCGATCACTCAGGGAAATGCTTCCAGCCGCAAGAGGGGCAAATCCAAAGGCTCTGGGGAGGTTGGTGAGCGCAAGAAGAAGAAAGCCAGCGGAGTCCAGGCTGCCGCCACAGGGCTCGGCCTGTCTGACTATGCGTTGGGTGGGCCTGATGCACAGTCAGATGCCCCGCACAGCCGCGCACCCAAGCTGATATTCAAGAAGGTCGGTCGCAAGGGTCTGGATAAGGCCGGCCTCTCCCTGGGCGAGGACTCCGCCAACCACCATGAGCAGAAGAGGCTACTTGACAAAACGGACCTGGCTGGGGAAGGCCTGGGACTCCTGCCGGGCCCCGGTGTCAAGCAGAGCTCCACCAGCAGCAACTATGATGACGCCATGCAGTTCCTGAAGAAGAGGCGGTACCTGCATGCGGCCAACAGCAGCGAGTATGACGTCAGCACCGCCCACCTGCCCTCGCAGCCTTCGGTCATCCAGGGCACTGGCAGTGGTGTGCTGGACGGCGAGACACCCCTGGGGCTGCTGGACACCTCACCGTTGGGCGTGGACATCAAGCACGACAAATCGGGCATCCCGGACGAGGTGCTGCAGAGCCTGCTGGATCATTACTCGGGGAAACCGGATGGGGGCCACGACGTCCCCTTTGACATAAGCGATCAGCACGTGGAGCTGCACCCGCCGGCTGATGCCTCGGAGCTGGCTGCTGATGAGGGCTCCCCTGGCGTTGCTGGCGACAAGGCCGTCATCATGCACGAGTACTCCCGCTTCCTACTGCAGGCTCTGGAGCGCACCAGTCACGGCAGCGGCTTCCCACTGGGCCCCAGCGCACCCCTCCCCAGCCTGGCTTCTGGGAGCCCCCTGCCAGTCTCTGGGCTCTTCTCTGACAAGCACCCCTACACTACGTCCCCCCTGGAGTGTGGCTTCGGCCCGGCAGCTGCCTCTGCACCGCCCGGCTCCTTGCCCAAACCCCACTTCGGGATGCTTCTGGGTCCCCCTCAGCCGGGCTTCCACCTTGGATCTTTGGAGCCGGCCCACCAGCAGCTGACGCCCTCCCAGGAGCTCGCCGACCAGATCGAAAAGCCTCACTCACCCACGGCCTACCAGATCTCCGGGGGCGGCGCCAAGGAGCCGCTGCCCAAGTCCGGCTCCAGCTACCAGCTCTCCTCATCAGACCTGGCCCCGATGGAGCCTTCCGGCAAGGGTGTGGACGTCCGAACCTCGTACCAGATCGAGAACTTCGCCCAAGCCTTCGGGTCCCAGTTTAAGTCAGCCGGTCGGCTCTACAGTGCTGACTCTAGCAGCGAGGTTGACCACCGGGTACGGACTTCTGCGTCAGAGTTCTCAGGGTATACCAGTTTGTTAGCTGACGTCAATGAGCCAGTTAGTACAGGATCTAAGTCTCCAACGAGCCAAAGTTACAGGTAAGGTCTGACGTAGTCGGCCTAATTGCAGGTCTGTTTTTTTTTGTTTATTTTTTTTTTAAATAAGGTTATCTTTTAATTACACTGCCATAATGTTTATTCAAAATACAATTAGGAGAGGCCGGCAGGCCCGCCTATAAATGCAATTTTAATTTTAATTTTTTTTTTTTTTAAGTCTTATTAGTCGGCTTTATTCACCTTTTAGCGTAACGTTAGGACTGAGTGTCGACCGATAGAATGAAAAGTACTTTTTACGCGAGGTTAGTGTGTAGTGAAGGACTGGCTTCCCCCGCCCCCCCCTCGTGTGTTTCCTATGACCCTCTGTGTTTTAGCAATCATCTTTACCATTGTAAGATATCAGCGATAACGATTAAAGACGACATCAGGGAATAGCCCAGATTTGAAATGGCAAAAAAAAATAAATGAATAAAAAAAATTGATATTGTCTGTTACGAGGATTTAAAGTATTACTCAGGAAAAGGTGTGGGGAGAGCTATGAGATGCAGTGGACACTCCTAAGAGGTGTAAGTTTGCAACCACATGTTTTTTAATTTTATTTTTAATTCCTTAAATGAGTGCAACTAATAATGGAACTGCTGCCTACATGGTTACACTGACAACACTTTCCACGTACCGACATAGAGATTATGGTACTTTTTTTTTTTTTTTTTTTTTTTTTTTAAATGTTTGACAGTCACATTGTGTTCAGTTAAAGGCCATATATATTTATAAGGATATCAAACATGTCATTGTTTTGGGAGGCGTGTATGGGGCGGGTGACTTGAATAAGGACCTATGGAATAGGGATGGGGAGACTTTGTAGTGTTAGCGGGAACCCCGTGTGGGAGGAGCATAGTAGGACCCCACATCGCAAAGCGGGGTGCCCTCACATGGTGCCTGAGAGTGGCGTTGCCGTGGTGATGAGTTGACTGGCACCCCCTTCCCCTGTTTTTTTTTTTTTAAATAAATGTATAAAGTCTTTAAATCTTCTTGCTCTTCCTCCCGCTCCTTTTCCTCCTCATCACGGTCGTCTTCTTTTAACAAACACAACAAGCACTTTTAACCCTTGAGGCATCAACCCAGTCAGATTACGGATGAAGCATGAATGGAAACTGTTATATTTTTGTTGTCAATATTTTTTTTTTAACTTCATGTTGGGTAATGCATATTGGGGGGGGGGGGTGCTGAATGAGCGGATTGGGGGAAGGGGCTTTTAACTCGGGGATGCCTTCTGGTTTGGGTTGGGAGGGGTCATCGTTTTCTGGTTTGTGTGGTGGGAGGCAGGAGATTGGCAAGCTCTGCCCAAAGCTTGCCGGATGGTTGACTGACTATAAGCTGCGTCTCTCAGCTCAAACGGCAATGAGATGTTCAAATGAAAAGAAATGACCCAGCAACAGATCTGAGACTGAATCTGAGAAACTCTGGGGTTGGGGGCACAGGGCCTAACATCCATTCCCACCTGTGTGTTTTTTTTTTTTTCTTTTTTTCCCCCTACCCAAGTCTTCCCTTCCCACCCATGCCAAATTTTGAAAGTGGTTTTAGACCTGCAAACAACTGTCTTCCACTGTTATGGGCACGCTGTTTTTTTTCCCTTCTTATTGAGTTTAGATGCATTTTCTTTCTGCACTGCCCCCACCCCCCATTAAAAGGAAAAAAAAAAAATCCCATGCATCACTCACCAAACATGTAGCTAAAGACCTTGAAGCTCGTAGCTGATATCCTGGGGAACAACGACTGACCACTCAATCCACTGAACTTTATTTTAAAGAAAAAAAGAGAATTTAATTGACCTTTAAATACCTCATATCACTGTTTGCGCATAGCCAGGGAAATGTGTTCATGTATGTAGCGGAGAAACTGTAGTATGTATTAAACATGGTATAACCATATTACATCTCTTTATGTAAACAGTGTTTACAATTACTGAACGAAATGGGTTTGTTTAAAAAAAAAAAAAAAATCATTTTCAGCTCTGTAAAGCATTAATGCCTGGCAGTGTTTCAGTCTGTAATCACCTTTTCTTTTCTGGGTTCCATGTTCATTTCTGTTACTTGCCATATTGTATTTTAATGATCTTAGACATGTTTACAAAAGTACAAAAAAAACACTAAACGTATCTGTGTTTTTGATTTTCTCTCTTTTCCCAAACCCGCATGATATGAAATATTTTTTTTATATATATATATTATATCTATGAATATATTCATTTTTGTTGTAACACCACCACACCAAATTTGTAGTGGAGGTTCTTCCCCTGATTAATTTTGTCATTCTGCTTATTTTGTTTTGGATTATTGTAATGAGTTGCCGGGCTGTACCAGTTAAAAGACTTTATAATTAGAAGTCCCAATAAATAAATAATTAAAAAAAAACAAAACAAAACCTTTTGTCGGACTTGACTTTCACCTGGAAAGAATACAACTAAACGAATGAAATATGTCCATTGGCCAGGAGTTAATTTTTCATGACACCTTAACCTGAAGGAAAATCGTGTCCATGTACCCATTTCTTCCATCAAGCACCATTACATACCTGCAATACATGATGTAATCAAGTGACTGCTGGCTCTGCCCCCTACTGTCAATCCGTGGTACTGCAAGTCTCCATCTATCATTCGGTATGTTTCACGTTTTTTTAATAATTATTCCCCCGCCATCAATGCTGTTGTGTTGAAGCAGAAACGCATCTATGTCCCTTGTCCTCATTATTGTTTTGTAATTCGATAGAGCCTCCTGCTCGCGGTACTCTGAATCAACTAACGTTGCAATTAATTTGCAAAATCAGTTTCCTAAGAAACTCTTTTTTTTCCATTATGAGATGTCTGTGTTGTACACCTTGGGTCTGATTTAACCTAAACTCCGGTGAGCCGTGGACAGAATTGCCGTCCAAGAAATACCGGTTAGCAGTCTGTTAAATATATCCGGAATTCAGAAGGTCTCAAAGCTGTGCCCGAGTAACCTTGACCTCTGCGACTCTAACGAATTGCTGCTGCCTTTATTTTGTAGCTGTTAACTTAGTGTTGTGTCGTAATGGTGCTGGAGTTTGAAAAGTCAGCTTTATTCATTAAGAAAATTTAGCTTCACGCCCGTAGCCCCCTTGAAGTTATTTTAAAGTGATTCTTGAAGTGAATGTGGGGAGGGATTGATTCGCCCCATAATTCGTTTCGCTGGTGTGCCTCTAGAGGGCAGTAATTGCCTGCCTATCAGCATTGGTCTGCGTGTGGGTGCAATCTGTATGGCGGTAAATTATTCTTCTTGTGCACGTCTTAAATAAAGTGGTCATGTGTTTTGCTTAGGTTGACCCTCCTTCGGCTTGAAGTGTTTATGTCGATTATACCTGTCAGGAAAAACAAAACAAACCTCACAGGCTATCGTTTGCATTTTAGGTGGCTGCTTCTTAAGTCCCCGTTTAAAAAGGCTCACTGGAACGGGGCGACTGCCCCTCCCTTCCAAGCAACAGGTATGTGAAAGTGACCAGAGTCGATGCCCTTCATTCCTGTTTCAGTTAATCTACTCATGCGACATTCTTGCATATGTTCTTGAGTCGTGTGATTCTCCTTCTCCCTCTCTAATTATAATTATCTGCCCACTGTTTACTTTTCATGAGGTGTACTTGTAGTTAACCAGCCGTTACTGAGCTCTCTGACCTGTGCATTCTATGGGACAAAGCAGTAATTTAAGAATGAACCATTTACTCATTTTATGGGTTAATCTAATTAATTAAAATACATTTTTGCAGTATTTTGCGGGCCAATTTTATTCAAAAAATACTTTCATTTTTTTCCCAAAAGAATAAACATCATAATGTCAATAAAATCTCTGAAAAATAACAATGTAATCTGGACTGATGTCGTTCGTTTAACTTAGCAGCGCGAACTGGAACTGAAAGCATTCCTATCCCCCCCCCCCCCCAAAAAAGTAAACTACTCAAAAACTCACGTAGGTTAATGGACCTCTCCTGTAGCGCAATTAGTTTATTGTAGTTTAGTAGCAGGTTGATTGGTCTTTTACTCTCTGGTTCCTTCCTAATTAGGGAATCAGTTTAGTATCTTGCGACCTTTTAAAACATTGCTTAAAAATAGCATATTCCAATAAGAGCGAAATCCCTCGAACGGTTTTGGTAAGTTATAATATGAGTGATATAGTCTGATCTTAGTGTCTGGTGGCAGCAGCAGCGGCAGGAAGAAACTGGGGCAACGGAGACACGGTAGACTGTGTGTCATATGGGGAAGACGTGGAGGACCGTGTCAGACAGCAGAGCACTAACGCCTGGCCGCTAATGCAAGCCGGTGCAGTCAGAATGGTTCTCGGATCACAGGGCCGCAACGCCTCCCTGTGCACCAGCGTGCGCCCGTCGCACACGCAGCAGGCGGCCGCTTTCCCTAATAACGAGTCCCGGTAGGGCGCTGCCTATGTGCCAAGTGGTGTGGCTTTAAATTTATCTCAGGCTGGGTGAGAAAGTCTGTCTTTTTCCATAGATTTTAATGTTATACACAATTCTTCATTCATGTCTTGTATTCAACACAAGTCCTTCAACTGCCAGAAACTGTACCTGAATAATATGCGACGATGGGTTAATATGAACAGCCACGCTTAATCTGGCTGTGTAGCATTCAAGTTAGGGGGAGTTGCACGTTCAAATGAAACCAACCCCAAAAGAAAACGATTTCTTGCCACGACTTCAATGAAAGTGTGAAATATAGGATGAACCCTGCCTGGCACTGGTTTATAACTTGTTCATAAATTGTTCAGATTTTAATGTCTTTGCCGTAAATACTTTAGCTCTTGCTAGTGGATGGTTATGCGTCGCCAGGCTGGGCTGAAGCCCCGAATGATTTCTGTAGCGCAGATGTTTTACGAACCATGCCCTCAGTTTGAGACCTGGGGCTAAGCCCCGGCTGTTTTACTGTCTAAACGGTGCTGCTCCAGTGGCTGATCTTTCCCTGCATCTCAGTCTCCACAGGAATTCCTGTCCCAGTTTTTTTTTAGTCCAATTTCAATACCCAGGTAAAGCCCTTCTGTTTCTAAAATTTACATATGAAGGTGGGCTGTTTGTTTTTCGCGTAGGCTGCCGGATCACTTTCATCTACACAACCAGATAAGAAATGACCCCGGGTTTTAAAATAGTCTTTAAATCAACGCTGCCAAAGTAGTGAGTTTGTTCATTTATTTGAGTTGCGTGATTTAACAATTTACTTAATAAATAAGCATATATAATAATGAGAAAATGCTGCAAAAAATAAAAGTAAATCTACTGAATAGACATCCCCCGTTGCTCATGTGTTAACACTCTTTCACAGTTCTGTTTTGTTAGAATAGAAGTTTATATCAGTGTTTCACAATTGGTGGGTCGCGACCGAAAAGTGGTCTTTTATGTCACGATGTTTGCATTTCAACATTTTTTTTTTGTATGATTTTCATTCTTTTAACCGGATTGTTTCTCTGCGTAGAGTTAAATAATGCAGGCGTTTAGCACACTTTAGTACATAATGTTAATGAACAAAACCAACTGCTTAGATTGTATTATCGGGAGTTTGTCAAGCTGGCCCTTGTTTGCCCCAAAGCGAAATCTGCTTGTGAGCTAAACATGCATAAAGTAAATCTTAAAAACGTGCAGAGTATAAACGTATATTTTTTTTTCTTCAAGGACAAATTTGATCGATGTTCAGTTTTTCGTCATAACTGCTATTTACAGTTTAATACAGTTAAGAATTTCCCTATCATACAGATCAAGAACAGGATGATGTCAAGGCTTTAAAAAAAGTTAAAATAGCTATTAAAAGCCTCAAAGAAATGTTTAAAGTGTTAATTACCATTAATTGTTTACCATTAACATTAAAACTCGATTAAACAGTTGTTACAGGCCATTGTAACGTTATTCACGGTCATTGTTGGCGTAAATATGGTGGGTGAGACTTGCGTCTGTTCTTTGCCGTGCAGAAGAATTTGACATTAAGATTTTGTAATGCGCGGGGGGGACGCGCTTGAAATGTCTAGGAATTCCCCCATCCCTCTCAGACATTCCCACCTGCCGACCCCCGCATGAATGGAGAAATGTTTTCATCCAGTGAGTTGGGGTAATTTTATGTATCTATGTTATGAAAGGAACGTGCAGTGACATTGTCAAAGAGGAAGTCATGCTGTATCTTCTCATTGTATTTAAATTACTTCTGAGTGTGGAAGTTACAAAGGTGGTGGTAGCAACAGTGGTGCGAGAGGCTCCATGAATATTCACTTGATTCTCAGCCAGCTGAGAGCTGACGTGAGAATCATGGAGATGGGGGACTCCCTGACAGACTGAAAGTGTATCATGCAAAGCTGAACTGTCAGTCTGACCATCTCAAATGTTCCCTATTAAAGGGGTGGTAAGGGGGTGTGAGCATTGTGAAAACATGACTGTTGTAGGTAGCACCTCTTTACTCCACGTGAAATGGTTTTGAATGTGGCCTCAGCTCTGCGTGTTGAGTTTATGTCCCAGAGACATGCCACACCAGTCTCTTCTAGACCCTGAAGTTACTTTCCATCTGGGGTCATGTGATTGGATAAAAATTAGAGTTTAATGTGCAAGTGACCTGTGATTGGCTGATAGTCTTTCAGGATGCTCAATGTCTTAAGGGTTCAAGGCACCAGAACCTTATGTCCACCTATGTGAGCAGGAAAATGTATCCCTGCCTCGGAAAGGAGACCGTTAAAAGCACATAACATGCATTTTAATTGGAAAGGTACTTACTATGAGTCAGTCCAATTTCAAACTGTCTGTTCAAGGCATATTGTTCATCTGGCTCTGATAAAGTGAACTCACCTCTATGTGATAAGACAGGATTTAAAACTGAGTAAGATTATCATCATCTGTTTGTTTTGTCTGGGACATTCTGGCATTCCATTCCGGCCTATCAGAGAAGCTATGAGATAAATGCCACATGTTGAAGGCGATGAGAGAATGGAGAAAATGGTCTGGCCAATCAGGGTGTGGCGTGGTGAATTAATTATCATAAAACAATAGCTGAACCTGTTCTCACCGTAAGCGGCTCTGTGTCATCTGCATGTGGAAGGTGTGTGACCCTTCCCACTCTAACCTTCTCTTTGTCCAAAGAAGAGAGCATACGTGCTCAGATTGTTCTTGATATTGATGGAGCTCTTGTTGCCGGATTAATTCCAGTTCTTTCCTTTCTTTCAGGCAGCAGGCGCTTCCTGGAACTGGAAACCGTAGAATTCAAAGAGCCCCAAATACATCCACACACCCTCAACGAGTGCAGGATTTGAAGGCCCCCACTCTGCATTTTGGAAATAATGTTTCCGGCATGCATGTATTGGTTATCCATAAGTTTGTGGTTTACTATGTTCTATGCACTCAGTGCTACTTGATTAGAGATTTGCTACTACGCTACTCATGCACATTTTTAGTGTGGGTTGTCAAGCTCTGGTCTTCAAGTGCTGTAAGGGCTTCACCATAGTAGGGGGGGCACTAGTCATCAAATTTTACAGAGTTCCCCTTTTCCCAACAGAGAATCATGCAAAATTAGGTTCAATTTACAGACTCCCCCCCCCTGCCCCAGACCAGTATTTTTATTTTTTTTTTACCAAGGGTCCTTGTTTTTTCCAGCACTGACCTGCCTAGCGGTCAGTGTTGGCCAGCCTGAATTTAAATGCTGTTGAGTTGTCCCTGGGCTATCCTTAAGCGTTTGAGTGGCATTGACATCATGGCTACAGGGACAATATACTGCAAAACTCAGGAGTCATGTACAAAGGCTCATTTAAGGTCAAAGGTTTATGGAAGACAAAGGTTTATTAAGGGATCTATGGAACACTACAGAAAAAAGGGATGTGTAACGAGGTGCCTGCCCATTCATGGTGACTGTCCTCCACATAGGCTTGACTCACTTCCCTTTCGTCCTCCATGGCTTCTCCATAGCATTGGCCCAGCAATGACAACTGCCTTATTCTGGCTCCTTTCTAGCTATTGTAAAAATCAAGGGCTAAGTCAAATTTGACTGGGGCTGGTCTTTTTTGTTTGACACCAATAATGTTCAAGGAAACTGAGGCATTAAGCCATTGACTGTTACATTATACTAGTGATATTTATCATCAGATTATCATTTAATCAAAATGAATAATTTCTCACATCTCACCTTTCGGACCACGAAGACACAAATTCTACGCTACGTTATTATCTTACAATAACCAAAATCCCAGATGAGATCCCATTTCACAAGATCTATATGATCTTCCTGTCCTGGGTTGTTCCCTGCCTTGCGGCCGTAGTCTCTTGGACAGGCTCCGGACTCCCGCCACCCTGAATAGAACAAGTGGGTACAGAGAATGGATAGATGGATATATGATCATTTAAATATATATTTCAAGTCTATCTCTCTTGATTACTCCCCCGTCCTATGGACATTGTAAGTCAAATTCCGCTCTGTTACACAGTCTGTGTGTTGATTTTCTATAACACTTCCTTTGTCTGTCCACAGACGGGCCCTTCTCCCTGTTTCAGTGTGTAAATACTCTGGGCTAGGCTTAAAAACACTCGGGACTGTAGCCCAGGGTGATCAGACCTAGTGACAGCAGTGGTCTTGTCCTTGGTTGGGGCAATACTGTGTGAATGGCAATAGGAGTTTAGATTTCAGATTCCAGGCCCCCAACTAATCCACTTATGTTTTAGGGCCCCTGTTTGGATTGTCCTACAGTAACTTTCTCACCCTTTATGGTGCCCATGGATAACTATATCCCATTGATGCCTCTTGAAACTAGTAATGAGGAAACTATAGGTAATGCTGCGTGTGTGGTGCTGATTGCTCCCTACTGGTGATTGGCGGCTTCTAGGCAGGGCTGTCGCATCACTGTACTGGCGTGTATTGTGTTAGGTATTGTTCCAATCAGTTCATTGATTTCCTGAACGCACCATGCCGTCCATGAACGAGGAAGTGGATCGGTGGCCATGCAGAATCGAGGAATGCGCCTCGGCAGCTCCCGGCACTTCATTGTCGGTCTCAGCTGTTGTCTGCAATGTCCCCTTCGCTCCCCCAAAGGCGTGGGGCTGTTACTGCCTCTGCAGGTGTTCTATCAGATGGGAGCGCAGTAGAGGCTCTGAGGATTATGACAGTCGCCAAAATCTTTTTTATAGTTTATAGTTTTGTCTCACATTGCAAATAGAGCTGTTGAGGCAAACAGTTTTATATGAAGAGTTTTTAATGTTTTTTTTAATGCTTATGAATGATGTCTAACATAGAATGGATCTCTGTTTATGGGCACGTGTCATGTGTGGCTCAGTGGGCTAAGCTACTGTGCCTGTAATCAGAAGGTTGTAGGTTTGAGCCTGGCCTTGCCAAAAGAGTTAGGCCCATGAGCAAGGCCCTTAACTCCCAGCTATGGGGGTGCCTCACGGTGACCCCTCCCTGCCCAGCTTACTTTCACCAGTATGGAAAGCAAGATGGGGCAATTAAGATCATTTCCCTATGGATGGAGTCTCAAGATGAATTCCCTAGTAGTAGTCATGATATAATGGGTTTATCATTTCCTTAACATACATTTTGAATAATTTAAAATGTTTGGTGGCTAATTCATTGCTAGAAGTCATTCTGACATTAACACGCCCAGGGAGTGTGATAACAGTTGTGTTTTTTTTGCGGAAAACATATGGGTATTATAAGCAAGGTAAATGGCTGGAAGATAGAATTTAAACTTTGTGTGCCCATTGTATGTTTTTATACGCGTATCTATCGACTAAAACTAGTTGTTTTTGTCTCTTTCCATCTTTAATATTACTGGCATATGCTTTTAGAATATGTTCAATATGTCTTAGTGATTAGTCTGACGATTCTAAGAAAAGCGTACACCTTACATTCCTTAAATGTTAAAACATAGAATTAACTTTTGTGAACTCTACCTTCGACTTTTGCTAGTTAGATTAACCATGGTCTACTCACAGTATCGTCACTTGTTATCCCAATAGAACACATATCTTTCTTTCCACCTAAGTGATATTGCATTATAAATTTCCCTGTCAGCGAGACGGGCGCGGAAGGGCTTATCGTATAGTCCCACCCAGGGAGGCGTGTCGTCTCGTGCGCCTTCACCCCTAAAACCTTTACTTTGGGATACCTGGGTCATATTTGCACTGACAAGACGGGGAATTACAGCGTTTAGTCGGCGATGCTAAAACCGTGACAGGGAAAGAACCAGGAACCGCTGATTGGGAAACTGCCTTATTCCTTCACTGTTTTATTTTGAAGGGAACATATTTCTATTTGCGAAGATGTTTTTGCGCCTGTTAATCATCCCTTGGTTTATTATGACGATTGTACCTGGTAAGTGATAGCCGAGGTTCTTTTGGCAAAACAAGTTCACAGATATTTTTATCAATACAGCGTAACGCGATCAATAATAATTAGACATGTAATTATATACTCCCGTTATGGTATTGACTTCACCTTCTGCGTTATAGATGATTTCGATGATTAATTGCCGTTATTTTTTACAACAAGGAAAACTTGAATTAATACTGTATGTCTAGTCAGGGTATGACTAATCTGACCAGTCTATTTTCATAACCAGCGTTTAGTTATAAATAGTAGTTTACATGGCAACGGCATTTTGAATACACTAATTGATTGATTTTTGAAATATGACAGCTAGCAGGAAGCAACGGGCTTTTGTATGTATTTATGGTTTTACTGAAATAAGCGAATGCCACTTACACAAAATGGGGAAAAAGCAGCGGAATAAAAGAGAAAATGGCATACTGGATTAGCTGGAGAACATAATCTGTTTGCTAAACCCTGAAGGGTTCAATTGATAGGAGTTGTACATTTTAAGGTACTAAGTACTTAGACTGTAATACTCAATCTGTTGTTTCTGCGAGAAGGCATCGTTGGAGCCAAATTATCTAAAGATTACCCATAGGATCTGTAATCCAGAAAATTGTCTTAACTGGGCTGTTTTGCCGTGTAATTGAAATGGGATATTTTATTAATGGCACAAACAATAAAGTTAACTTATTTTTCGAGTGATTAAAAAAAATAACAAATCCAATACGAGGCCAATGCAGAAGGACCGGAGAAAATATTTCTAAAAGGTGAAATCTGTGCCCAAGCGAATTAAAACGAAAGTTGCTGGTTGGATCGGTACAAAGATAATCTTAAAAGGGAAAATAGAGAAGCCTGGTGAAATGTAGACTCTTCGCGTGTTCGGCACAGTTCTTATCCAAGGTGAAGATGGATCTCGTGGCCTCTGGTTTGGAGAGGTTTGGTCATACAGGTTGACTGGAAGGTTAAGTCTTGGATTTTAAGTTGGATAGAGGAGTCTTAAGACTAGTATTGTGAGGCTTTGTGTTTTTCACCAGTCTCCTATATTAGATTTGAGCTGATACATTCATTTTTTTTAAAGTAATTAAATTTATTCATATGTTCGCCCCCCTACCCCCATCAGGATTCCATTTAGCCATTTTATGTTTTAGTTCTGTCACAGAAAACGAATAATTTTTCTGCTCGGATTGATGCCTCGTGTATGTGTTAAAAATATTTTTTAAATACATGCCTCTGTGTGGGACCAATGCAGAGCCCACCTGGAGTCCGCAGATGGGTGACACCACAGGGAGCGTGGGCTCCACCTCACCCATGACTCACCGGACCCTGTCACTCGGTCGGCAGCCTGTGAGTCATGGGCCAGAGGGGGGCCCGGTCAGTTTCGGTCAGCTGTACAGCCCTCTTAGAACACCCTTGTCGTGTGTGACTGGCAGCCTCATGTGTGTCCAAAATGGCACCTTGTTAACTCCCAGGAAGCCGTGAGACTATCTGGTTGGGGAAGCCTAAAAACAAGTTTACAAGCACTTTCCCCATCACTTGGTTTATCTCAAAATCGCATTTGGGCCTAATGACAAATGTCCTGTTGAGATTATTTAAAGAAATGCAAGTTTCTCTCAAGTCCTAATCATTGTATATTATTTAGAAGATGCTTTTATCCAGCACAACATCCATTAAGTGGGTGTGACAGTCTCTAGAATAATTAAGGGCCTTTTCATGAAATCAATCTGTCAACCCTGGGATTTGAACTTGCATCCTCCTGAACAGTAGCACATAGTCTTACTGCCATGATGTCTGTGGACATTCCCTGAATAGAGGGCGCATTCTGAGTGAACAGTCCCCTCACCCCCCCCCCCCCCCCGTCCATGCATTCGTTACATCACCCAGATCTTTTAAATTTAGACCCATATGATGGTCCGTCAAGGCTCCCTCCAATGTGGATGGTGCTTTAGATCAGCCTGGGCCAATAGGGAAGGAGGGCCTGCCTACAAATTAGCATAATTCCCGCTAGTTCTCTTAGTCAGGTGCATGTTACCGTGATAAGTGTAAGCACTGCATGCCATTATGGTGCCTGTTTCTCTGAGTGGCGCTGCTCTCTTCTTGGCTGCCCTTCCTCCCGTCTTGTGGGATTACGGTTGTAATCTTGTCCGGTAGATGGAAAGCACTCTCTCGACCGAGTTTAAAGAGGATATCATGCTACAGGCCTGGGGAACAGCAGAAGCCTCTGGGTATAGTTGACCATATGTTTCCTGGATATAAATCCTCCCTGGAAAAGACCACAGATGAGTAGCTTTGTCACTGTGTGGCCCTCTCCACCAATGGCTCTTGGCACTGCATCTGGTGTCTGTGTAAAATATAGTCTAGGCCTGTCCATGTGAAACCTTTTGGTCTTGATCTACAGTTGGGCCACCAGAAGATGTCTGGGGTTACCGATCAGAAACTGTGTTTGCAGTTTTGTCTGTTTATTGTTATGAGAAAAGACAAGCACCTTGATCAGATAGAAACTAGCTTGAATTGTAGTAGAATGTCCAAACACTGATACATACATTCCCCCTGGATCTGGAAGCAAAGCTTGGCAACTGAATTTCCTGGTTGAGAAAAGAATATGGAGTTCTGTACAGGTCTAGACAGCTTGAAGTCACATTTCTAGGTGTGCAGACCTCCAAAATTCTGCCCAATAAATTGACCTGGAAAGCAGTTTGACTGTGACTGTAGGTGTTGTTTAGTTATTTAAGTCAGCCTAAGAGGTAGCCGATGAGGGTCCCTTAAAGATGGAATGTGCTCTCAGCTCCTGACTTAAATCAGGCTGAGCTGACCAGGGTATACAACATCCATGCCTTGAGTTAACAAGAATTAATTCTCTGTCTTAATTAACAGAGAATTAGCTGCAAGGAGGATTGCTGTAATGGCAGGTAAGGAGCTTATTTTGAACATGGTCAAACAAGGACGTACCTCACAGCAAGGACTATTCGTGTATTAGTGGCCTTTTAAATAAAAAAATACCAAGGTCATTTTCTGGACTCTGTTGGTCTTCCTTGGTATCACAACCATGAAAATGTACCTCTTGGTTCTCTCTGGAATATTTTGCAGGTGGGACTTGGGGTGATTCTTGGATTTTTAAGGTGGGGAACAATAGAGGAACCATAGTTAATACATAGGAACCAATGTTAGCATTAGCCAATAATATGTTTTGAATTGTTGAGTGACAGGGGAGGGGTCACTCTGGGGTCCAATCAGCTTTCAGCTGGGGCCAGTGCCTCATGTGGCCCTGCTCCTGTATGCACCCCTGGGTGGGACTATTGTCTGATAACTTTGGGCACAAAACGAGATCTTCTGATCTAGGGGCTGGGTAGGGAGTGGTGGTTTCCAACTGGACGTGGTGACGTGGGGTGACGTGTGAAATCGAGCCATGGTAAACACCTGTGTTTGACTTGTGTTGATTCTGCCCCTACTTGAAATCAGCAGTACTGCAGTGCTATGAATGGACGTTGTCTTCAAGAGATGACTACTGTGCGATGTATGCGTAATATTATTTTTAATAGTACTAGATCATAACTTTTTTGAGCTCAGTTAATTGGTAGTTAAAACTAATCATAAACGTGTATTCAGGGATGCTGTCCAGCATTGTTGCTAGTAATATTACAATATAACTGCGCTGTCACAAAAGAATGTGCTCATCTTTTCGTGGGGGGCAACATGTTCTCGCCCTCTGTCCGTGCACATGTTAATAAGGGCTTTCACCCACGCTCGACATCAGGCAGAATTTCAGGAATGTCCTCTAATCCCCCCTAAGATAGACGTAACTCCAAAGAGGGGTTGTCATGTTCAGTACCGTCTTGGGCCCTCATTTAAGACCACCCTCTGGCCCAGCCACCCCCACACTCTCGAAGGTATGTATTTTTCTCTCCCCCCGTGGCAGGGGAGAGGAATGGTGAGGTCTTCCATTTTGTCCAAAATGCCTATATCCATGTCTCATTTTGGGAATGAATGGCAAGAAGTAGTGCAGCTGGGAGTTGATGTGAGTCACACAGCTTCTGGGATTTGTGGGCCAGACACATCGGTGGAGTTGAAGGATACAGGTTCATGGTCGTAGGAGGCGTGTAGTCATGGTCCTATAGCTTAATAAATCTCAGAATTCTATGACTGTTGTGATCATTTTAGAAATGATTGTCTGATTTTTTTGTTTGTAAAGAAACGTTTAAACATAATCTAAAAGTTCTTGAAAACATGTCTTATATATCTGTTAAGCTTAATGAGACTCTTACTGTCAACATGATAAAATATATACTTTTTTCCTGACACTAAAAACAGGATGTTTAGAATTCATCAGATGTTTTTCCTTCAGCAGCCGATAACCTAGACAACTGCGTGAAACACAATGGTCCTTGTATCACTGCTGTCGTCTGGTTCACTTATGTGATATGCTCTTTAGAAATTAACAATTTAACAATCATGCAAGATAAGAAATTGCAGAACTACTTGCACTACAGTCTGTTACTGGGGGAAGCCGGCTTGTGGGAATCTGATTGGTCAAATTACTCTTTCAATCGTTATTGTTTCTGTAGAAGGAACGTGAGCTGAAAAGATTAAAGATCCACGTCACCCACCTTAGCTGAGCTGCTAGAGAGGTTTGGCCTGAGACGATAATAGTAACTACATAAGCTGAGAGGCAGCTGGGAAGGTAACAAGGCTTAACATACTATGACAGAGCACATTGTTATCATGTGTAACTGAGTTGCCATGGTAACGCAGAGTTAAGGAGGCACGTTAAGGAAGTGCTTGTGTGCCCGGGTCAGCCGAGATCCAACCCCCCACATCCCAGGTGCATGAGTCCCAGTTTGTTTCTGTGACAGTGAAACACGATGTTGCTTCCTGGTTAGTAATGCTGTTCATTCAGTCGTGTAAGAGTCTCTAGGGGTTCCTGCTCTAGGATTAGGTCCCATTAATCATTAAAACAGGTGGTGTGCAGTGCTAAGTTCCTAAAACAGGAGAGCTTGAAGGTACTGGGACCAGGTCTACTGGTCCCTAAAACAGGCACTGGAACAGATGGTTTGATCTGTAATGTAGATGTTTTTTGTAGTAACAAATTATGTGGTGTGTAGCTCAGTGGGTTGGAATGCTGTGTCTCTGAGTGGGAGGTCGTTCATTCAAATCCCAGGGTCAACAGAGTGGTTTCACTGTTGGACACATGAGCCAGACCCTAAACCCTCAAAAACTCACCCAGTTTCCTCCAGAATGTATCTCCTGGATAAAACCACCTGCTAAATTATAGCATATTGATTATTGTGACATTGAACCTCTAGTACTGCATGGATCAGTCTGCAGGGATTTAAGCAAAACACAGTGGAGGAAGGAGGCGAAGGTCGACTGAAAGTTGTTCCGTCATCACGTAGATGGCGATAACACTAGTGTCACTTCCACAGTAATCATCAGGCTTCTGAGCAGTCATGTCTGTTGTGGTGCGGTTTCCATGGTGACTGCAGCAAGTCTTCAATGCAGTTGAATGCTATTTGGCAGCTGAGTAGTGTGTTATGAGATGGATTCCCCAGGTGTGGTGTTTTTGTTGAGCCTCAGGGTGTGTTTTTTTGTAGACTGGGGGCAGATTGATTAATTTTAGCTTCTTCCATTTTTTTCAGATGTGACCAGAGCTCACAAATGTCAGTAGTCATTAAAAGGCGTGGCTCTTAAATATATAGTTTATAAACTGACAAACCCCTCCCCAAAATCTCCAACATCTACAGCCCGGAACACCTATTCCAGATCCCCCCCCCCCATAAATCAGTGATGCACATGGACTTTCCGAGTGGCAGGTGTGAAACAGGGGGCATGGCCAACCGGTACATTTTGCAGGCACCCATAATGAACAAGCGTTCTAGGGTTTCGATGCCTTTGGCGGGACATGACAGAGGCTCATTATTGCTCTCTTGCTAAACCCTGAAGAGGGCTAGTGGGTTTCCAAAACACAGCTTTTTTCTTTTTTGGAAAATCACTAATAAATGCGACGATGTCCCTTGACCACTCCCTAGCCGGACACACCCTAGGTACTGCGGCAACTGTACGGAATGACGGCTGGGGGCTAAACGTAACAAAAAGAAGTGAAGCGGACAGCCATCTCAGGCCTCTCCAGCAGCGTCCTGGGAACCTCGTTTCCGATCGGGCTTATTTCAGTTTACTAATAAACGTTTGGTTACTCTAAGCCAGTGATTCTCAACCCAGTCCTCCGGGACCCCCAGACAGTCCACACTTTTGTTTGGCCGCTATAGCTGGAAGTGCACACGCTAAAGAGTTCCAAACCAGTTTTGTTTCCATTGTTTGCCCAGAGACAGATCACTGGGGCTCTGTGATGCTGGTGTGGCTCGTGGTTCGTGCCTTTTCCAAAGCTGTGGGTGCGTCTGCAAGTGGGAGTGGGGGGGAGGGGGACAGCCTTGAACTTCACATCACCCTTGTTTTTAGCCTGGCTGTGCTCTCGGGCCTTTAAGTACCTTAAATTAACAGAAAACTCTGTCGTGAATCTGTAGGAATTCAGCTGGATGTAGCTTACCGTGAGAGTTTTGACCTTGAGCGCTAACTCCCATACTGCAATGAAAAAAGTATTTATCCTCAAAAAAATAACCATGCTCTGCTTTTTGTATATCAGTGAATATTTTGCTTCCCATAGTTTGCAATGGAAAAGCAATGTCTGAATGCTTTTTTTTCCCCTGTTGTTTGCAATACTTCAATTTTACTGTGGTGCTGGAAGGAACCACTTGGGCAAGCAACAACGTAGTAGGTCCTGCTTGAAGAATGCGATTGTGTTCTGCATAGGTGCTATTTCCTCCTATCAGTTTAGTGGAACCTTTTCTGGTTTAATCTCAATGGCCATTTTTCTGTAATGGCTTCTTTGTGGTCCTCATCACGGGGGGCTCATGTCGACCATGCCGTACCTTACCTACGGTAAGCTACTTGGATGTGGTGGCTTAGCCGATGGTTATCAATCAAAGGTTTGTTACCCAGCTTGATCTGTGGCTGCTTAAGTTTGACCCAATTCCCCTGAGTGAGACGGCTTAGGGTCATAGTTCAGCCTGGTCTAACTGGACCATACGTATTTATTAATCAACAAGGCAAATTTCTTACAGGGATCATTAATGATTGTTTTATAACTGTATTATCCATTCTCCCTGTAAATAAGGTAGGTGAACTTGCTTCTTCTTATTTCAGTACACTTTACCATTGCATGGTTCACAAATTATAGGCTTAAAGATGTTTGTTTTATATGGTCCCAAGCCTGATGATGAAGTGCATGTTTTTCCATAAACAGACGCTCCCCGGGTTACGATGGTCCGTGTTGCGATATTTTGACTTTATGATGGGTTAATGCTTTTCACTTTCAGTACATTGTTCAATAAATTACATGAGATATTCAACACTTTATTATATATTAGACTTTGTGTTGATGATTTTGCCCAACTATAGGCTAATGTAAGTATTCTAAGCATGTTTAAGGTAGGCTAGGCTATGATGTTTGTTAGGTTAGGTGTACTGTATTAAAATGCGTTTTCGCCTTACAATAGGTTTGTCGGAATGTAACCCCATCGTAACCCGGGGAGAGGCTGTAATGTGTTGACTCTTAAGGGTTAAATGCATCAAGTTTAAATTGATAATATTTCAAGTTTCAGGTTTTGTTGCAATGTGTTCTGAAGAACACAGAGAAATTCAACAGTTGCAGGGTTGGGGCACTGGGGAGCAGGACAAATTGTAGTGGTACACAGGACAAGATGCAGGACCAACAAGAAAGAGTGACAAAGAAGTAATACATGTGTGTAATATGTAAAACGGACAACAGTATAGGAAAATAAATAAGCATAAGGTGCAGAGGAAGTGTAGATGAAATCTTAACGATGGTTTAACAGTCAGATTTCCAAAGCATTGTGTAAATGAAGAGCGAAACTAACAGATATTTCTTTGGTAACCTTGAGTCTTGTCGCTGTACTTGGTCACAGTGCCACCATGTAATATAATGATTTGAGCTGAAACATTCTCACTTCATGCTTTCGCAGAATCTGAGCATTTTCCAATGTTCCTTTGAGAGAAAGACAGATAAAGAGTGAGCTGAAGCCAGAGCTTTTGTGATAGGGGCTGCTTAATCTTATCTTACGGCAGGGCTGGGATGGGTGGAGGTTCCCTGTTAGTCTGAAGCCCTGGTGTTGAGCTGTATGAGCAAACTCGACTGGCTGTGAGGGGGGTTGGGAGGTTTCTGAGGAGGCTCACGTCCATTTTCTGGGGCTGGCACATAGGCGTTTCTAATCCCTATTTTGGGGCACTTCAGTCACTGTAATTTTTGGTCTCAACTCCCCTGAAAAATAATTTTTCTAAATACATTGAACGATTTTTGTCTTGAATTTTCTTACACATTTCGTACAGATGTGTATAAAAATCAGCAATTCTGTAAATTTCCTGGGGGGCTGAGCCCCCCTAAGGGTTAAATCTTAGAATTGCCCCTGGCTTGACATAGAGCTCAGTCATTTGGGGTTACCTCGCTTTCACTGGTAAGGAGTGTTTAGAAAGGGTTAAAATCATCAACAAACAGTCATTAATGTGCAGCATAAATCGGTTTGAAAATGACGACTATAGATTTGGAATTCCAATGTGAATGAAATCATTAGGTGACAGGGCCAGACAAAGACATGGCAGGACCCCTAACATATTCAACCAAATGCCCCCCCCCCCTTTTTCTAAACCAAAGCTACCATTATCCACGCTCACACACTCATGAACCCCCCCAGTGTCTGGGCCCCTGAAAGACTTTCCCTTTCTCGCACTTCATGGGTGACCATCTTAAAGTGATAAAGTCCTAGAAGGTGCGTTTTCCAGTATGGTTGTACATTTTTTCTTTACTTTGTTTTGTTTTGTTTTTAACATTAATGCTTCTTATTATTCTCCATAGCTTTTATGACTACGGACATAAATACAACGAATTACGTTACCGATCAAGCGGAATCGAGTGTGCTGCCAGACACCACTGTGCCCTCTTGGACACCTGAGCCACCCACCTTGGACACTTCCGCTCAGTTTTCCTCGGAGCCTGCACTAGTGTCCGTGGACTCAGTCACCTCTGCTGCCCTCCCCGGCCACGGCACTATGGAAACAGGACTGATTGATGGGTACAGCCCTGTATCATCCTCTACATCAACAAAAAGTCATTCTGCCACCCCTGTGACTCACTCTAATTGGA
Organism: Mormyrus iriodes; assembly: GCA_011763525.2. Taxonomy (NCBI): domain Eukaryota; kingdom Metazoa; phylum Chordata; class Actinopteri; order Osteoglossiformes; family Mormyridae; genus Mormyrus; species Mormyrus iriodes. The sequence goes on from JAAGVU020000114.1 coordinate 824,083, forward strand.
TCTCTATGGATATGATCAGAGAGTCTGAACATAGTTCTTTAACATCCCCAACATCACCAGGAAGTAACTTATCCAGTCCTGTTACTGACACTGTTTGGGTTTCCATGGATATAGCCACATCAGCTTTCTACAGCCCTATAGTGTCTCCCACATCTCCAGAAAATGATGCCACTATAATTAAGAGTACCTCTGAATATGTTGCTATAGAAACAACTACTGGTCACATTAATACAATATCTCCTACCTCTTCAGGCTTTGATTTGAATACCAGTACCCCTCAGGGTATGGGAAGTTCAGTTACTGTGGAAGAAATTAAAAATCCTACTCATGACCACTTAGTTTCTAGCGCCTCTCCAGAAAATGACGCAGGTCCCACTAAGACACCCAAAAATGTCACAACAGATCCAGAACTTTCCTCTGGGTTTTTCTCAGGTTCCACATCTGAAAATGTCTTCAGCAACCCTGCCACTAATCAAATGACTATGGAAACAGCTACAGCCTATATCCCGATTGCATCTTCTGCACCTAAAGAAACCTACTCCACCGCTGTGACAAATACAGGTTTAAACACCATGGAAACGATTGCGGGCTCTCCCCATAATCCTGTGTCCATGTCGTCTGAAATGAACTCTGATGGTTATGTGAAAACTTCATTTCAGACCACCATGGAAACTCATACAGCCCCCACAAATAAAGCTGGCGTTTCCTTGACAAAAAATGAATCTACTATGTCTTATCAGGTGACAATTGAGGACGTCACATCAACTATCTATAACCCAGGAATATCCCAAACATCTCAAGAAGATGCCCACATTAGCACTGTCACTTACTCCACTCAGGTTACACAGCAAAAGGTCACGACCCCTGTTCATAGCCACATATCTTCTACATCTCGAGAAAATCACTTTGGCACTACTATAACAACTTCAGATCATATCACCATGGAAACAACTGCTGATATCCCTACAGCAACTTCTATATCTCTAGAAAGCTACTCTACCATCCCTGGAAGTACCCTCAATCAAGTTACCGTGGAAACAATGACAAACTTTTCTGATAAGCTCACAGTATTTCCAACATCTAAAAATGATTTCTCTGCACCAACTTCGGATTATACTGCCTATATCCCTGTTGAATCCTCTGGAGCTCCGTCAACTGACTTCTCTACCCCTGTTGGCACTTCAACTAAAACAGTGACAACCTCTGTTCATAGTCCCATTGAATCCACTACATCTCTCACTGATACTGACACAACCTTCCCTCAAGGTCCTGCTACAACTCAAGGATCAGAAAATACCTCGGTTACTGAGTTACCAGGACGTGGCACCAGTAAAATGAGCACAAAACAATCACCTGCTACCCCTGTAGATCAAGCAACCACAGTCATGACAGAAATTTCAGTGACAACAGTAGCAGGTCCAACTGGCCCCCCTGCAGGTATGTCCTCCATGCTCAGTGCTTCCAGTTGGATATCATATCTGTCTTGTCTGTCTTTGCAATCTAGGTGAAAATCTTACTAAGAATCTTTCATTGCACTACCTTCGTAGCTATTTGCACATCCCGTTGCATCACCTACTTATTGTGTATTTATGTCTTGCACTGTCATGTCTCTTATTGCGCTGCTGTTTGTCCTGTTGTCCCACCCTGCACCTGCTCCATCCTCTGTAACTGTGACATGAGAAATTTGCTCAAAATGTTTTGAGTTTTACTAACAGGAGAATGTTCTTAGGACAGAAATAAAAATGATAGATTGAGAGAGAGCCAATTAGATTATAGAGAAGGTGGGTCTGAGAGACTAGAGGAGGTGGGACCAACCAATGAGATGTCTTAGTCCTGCCCCCTCTAGTTGCTTATACCCTCCTTCTCTACAATCTAATTGGTTATATCTATGAACCAATTATGCTTCTTTCTGCCCTCAGAACATTTTTATGTAAGTAAAATTATCATGAGGGAGAATTTCGCTGTCTTTCTCTGAACACGTGACGATAAAATTGAAACTTGATTATTTTTACATTCCTTCCATATAGGCATCCTTAATGAAACAGATGCCCCCAGCATCATGGCTACTGTGACGAGTGATCAACCCACCAACTCTACAGTCACCACGACCACGATGCTGGTGCCCATCAACAGTACAGGCATCCCAGAACAAAGCAGCAGTAGTCCAACTGAGCTGGTCACCAGATCCACTATGGCACCAGCCACCACAAGATCTCCCGTCAGACCTGGGGGTACGTGCTGTGCGGTTTTCACTGGGCCTCAGGCAAGCAGAAAGTGCATTAAAGAGATGGAAAGAAATCTCATCTAGTCAAGGACACTGAGGTCATTTCGAAGTGTAATATGAAAGCTGACTTGAGAATTGGTGTTGAAGTCAGACCAAAACTGCCTCCTTGTAGGTCCCAGGAAGGACAACAGTATGGGGCCCTCAGGCATAAAACAGGGAAGTTTTCACACTGTGTTCAGCATTATATATACACCTGCATGATTTTACTGTTGTGTTACACTATAACCTGTGATTTATATGGCCTGTTAAGCAAACAAAGGCTGAAATGATCTTCGCAGCTAGAGGCCGTCTTGTTGCGGGTTCTGCATGATGGTTAACTGCTGCCCTGTTACTTTTTAGCCAGATTGGATTTGTGACGCATATTGGACTTACCAGTTTTCATAATGGCTATTACTTTCAATAATTAGCTATGCACTTTAATTCTAGACAACTTACGATCGTCAGAGATCGGACACTTTTATCCACTTTTAATTTTATGCAGCTGAATAAGGGTCGGTGCTAGAGATTCTGGACCCCAAGAAAGGATATCATTTTGGGCTTCTAACCCAGACCAGTCCAATACCGTTATAAATCTTGGAATCGTCATAACTTTCCCCCCCTTCACAGCAGCCTTGAGCTGGACGTTTAACTGGAGCTATTCAGGTTCAAGTGTCTGGTTCAAGCATATAACAACAAGACGGCACCTGAGATACGTCTGTCTTCTGTTGGACAGGAACATAATGGATTTTAAGGAGCAGGATACAGTGAGTGCACTATAGGGTAGGGAATGGCACAAGGGTCATCAGACTTGTAGACTAATAGTGTGTCATTGTTCTTGGTTTCCAGCAGGTTTCTGTCCCTCGAATCCATGTCCCTTTAACAGCGTCTGTCTGGAGCTCGTCACAAGCTTCAGCTGCCTCTGTCTGGCTGGGTCTTACTTTTCTGGGGGCCGCTGCGTCCAAGGTAGTGGTCGATTGATGAAATCTCCGAAGTGACCCTCGGTGTCCCTATAGCAGTCATCGCCAACACATCGCTCACGAGCTTTTAGTATGTTGCAGGGAACCAATGAGAGGTTCCCATAACATGTTTTAGAAATAGGATCAATTATGTTAATTTTGTTCGTTTTAATTTCGTTTATATACGTACAAGACTTTTCACTTTGTCACTGACGATGAGCGCCACACTGTCATGGCACGTGCAATCTGAGACAAAGTAAAATTGGCTGACTCAGTTGATGTCCTAATAAGTACTCATATTTATTATAAGTACTCATATTTATTATAGGTACTTGTATTTATTATAAGTACTCTTGTGAGACTACAAGTTTCATTGTTGCCACCCCCGCCCCAGATGATAAAATGTAGCATTTTTTCAAACGCATAGCTCCCAAGTTGAACTTCTTTGTAGAAGTGGCTCTCGATGTAAATAGTAGACCCCTACTCTTTAGCATGCCTCCTTGTTGGGTTACCTTTATGGTTTACATAAGGTTTTGATAGCCTTTGTTGTATAGTAACCCCATAAACTATCAACACACTCCTCTAATCTAAATGATGAGCACAGTATGGAAATATATGCGTTCATTACTGCTTACAGTGTGACTGATGAGGAACTATAATGCTCAATACACTAAAATTTCCTGACAAATGTTAAAAGAGTAAGATAGTAGCTGTAAGCAGTGGGGGAAGGTAGCAAAAACAATACATAATGGCATTATGTTAATCTATAACAGTGAATTATTAGTTCCTGTGTAGATATCTTTGTAGCATTAGTTAGCTATTTGTAAATGCAGGTGCTTTCAGGTGGACATAATTCTTTTGTTGCAGCTAGAGTGTTTCCAGGAACTCTGCATATAAAAATGTTGGAGTTTCAGTCTGAAATGAGCAACAGGTCGTCCCAGGCATTTCAGGAAGTGGCAGCAGTGATCGCACAAGAGGTAGGAGCTTCAGGAATCATTGTCTGTGTTGCTACACGTTATTCGAGCAGCATAGCAATTGTTAAAGATGGTGAATTTTTCCCCATTATTATTAGTTGGGGATGGCTCTGATGGACCAGCCTGGGTATGTCAAAACCACTGTCCAGGAACTCAGGTAAGTGCCTGAAAAAAGATTTCAAGCTAATTTTAGTTATTTTATTTAAATATTGGGGCATGTGTTTATGTTACCATAAACAGACATTCTATGTAGTTTTGATTTATACCGCCAAAACAACATCATATTGAGTCTTCTCCGTAAGGATTGTTGTTCTTTTTGTCTCAGAGAAGGTAGCGTAGTGGCCTCAGTAGACAACATATTCAAGCTCGGCTCCAATGCCACCAAGCAGTCCACCATCGGTGCCATATATGCCGCCATCCAAGACTGCGTTGGAAATTGTGGTCTTCTGACCCGGGCGAAGTTCAGCGGTAGGTGGCCTGTCAGTGTCTGTGGTGGATGACCTTCTGGTTGTCAGGCTGGCATCTCCTCTCACAGAGGCTGTGTGACACTGTCAATAAAGCACAGGCCTTCACAACCTTGGCTTACATCTAAACCTTTGAGGTCCTAGCTAATAGTTTCCCTTTTCAGCAGGCAGCCCTACTTCATAGAGGTCCCATTCTTCCAATGGCTGACTGATTTAATTACCTCAATCCATCCATCTTCTACACCCACTTATCCTACACGGGGTCATGGGGGGGGGGGGGCATCTGGAGCCTATGCCCCACAAGGCAGGGAATATCCCAAGACGGGGCACCAACCCATCGCAGGGCACACTCACACACCATTCACACACTCATTCACACCTATGGGCAATTTGCAACTCCAATTAACCTCAGCATGTTTTTGGGCTGTGGGGGGGAACCCGGAGTACCTGGAGGAAACCCCACGACAGTCAAATTACTTTGTTATACTGATTCCTCCCGATCTTCTCTCCCAGCCACAGACCTGTGCAAACAGCAGCTTGCGCCATGTGACCTCCAGACAACCAATTGTGTATTTCAAGACAATGGCACCGCCAAGTGCATCTGCAAGGAGGGCTACATCCCCTCCCTGTACTCCAACACCTCCTGCGCAGGTAATTTGTTTGTTTTGTCAATCAACCAATCAGTCAACTTGACAGCTGTTTCCATAGAGGGCAAGTTATGAGCACCTTTGATTGCATGACACTTATTCTTCAAGGTCAGAGCGTACTCTGGGTGTGATAGGTAAACAGAACCTATGGCGATCAATCATTCAGTACACTTGGTCTGCACATGCCAGATGTCTGATCCTTTGGACTGAATTCAGGTTCTGTGGAATCAGAAGCAGAACATTTAGTTTTGACTTGTCGACTTGATTATTGGTGAGTTCAGCCATTTAGAAAACAGAGATTCATCGAAGTACTCAAAGTCATAAAAGGTCAGTGTGAGGAAACAAAGCCTCTATCTGAGGTGGGGTGGGAAGAGATCAAGTTCTGGTGCTTGGGCTAGAGAAACATTCAGAGTTCGGTCAAAATCCAGTGATGTCACATCCCTTTGATATCTCCCACTCCGGTTTATCTCCCCAGTATGCCTCAGCGGCGAGAGATCAGAAAACGGGAAGTGTGTTGCGTGAGTATATCAGTGTTTTTTAAGGGAGATCTTTGTCACCTCACTGGAAAAACCCAGTACCCAACCCTCTGATGTCAAGTTCTCTTTGTGCCCCTATATGTAATGAATACTGTTAGTTCTACTTCTGGGAATTTCTAGCATTATGGTCTATGTAGTAAACACCATAATTTCATCTACTAAATAGAATAATTACACTGGCGCCGTCACTTGAAGTATCTTAAATGAATAGTATTAAAATCATAATTATAACAAGGTTTAAGCATCGGTCTTCTTTTTGATTCTTTGAAAACTATACTTTGGCGCCCTCTTGTGTTATAATGTAGCTCTACAGGAATTATAGGAGTTCAGACTAGTGAAGGATAAGGCCATCTGTACAACATACCCTGCTGTTATTTTCCCATTTTGTCTCCCTTTAGGTGCCCATTTGGTTACGGTGGATTTAACTGCCATGACTGTAAGTTTCTGTTTAAAACCAAGTCTTTTAATACCTGAGGTTATATAAAATATTGTTGAAAACCAGAATGCTCTCGTCACAGAGGATGTGCTCATGTTACTGTGATGTCAAAAACAGAATGGTAAAACGGTGAAAAAAGTGCTGTGCTAAGTGAATATACACATGGGAACCTTAGTGCGATGACCATCAGTAAGATCTGGCAATCCCAAGTGTACTATTGACCATTTGTGGGGGTGTTCCAAATTGTTGCTGAGGCATGTTGATGGTCCCCTCTCTGCAGCATATCTGCTGGCTGTGGTGGTGACCTCCTGCGTGCTAGGCAGCCTGTTGCTCATTCTTCTGCTGGCCTTCATCAGTTATTGTCTGAGGTGAGACTCGGCCCCAAGCCATCCAGTTTTCTAGTGATGGCCAAATGAAGCTTCATGTACCATTTGCTGTATTTTATGACACCACTAGATGGTGCTCTCTATTCAAAAAAGGGCTCAGTGTATGCCCCAAAGCAAACAATCTCGTGGAATAAAAAAAAAACAATAAATGGCTCACGAAGCTTCATTTGACCATCTCTACTGTTCTCCTCAGCCCTTCACAGTGCACTCTCATCTAAACACCAACCACAGGGGCTAAAGGCCATCCCAGGATCAGTTTATATACATTAGGGCTGTTTAGCTTTTAAGGGCCTACAGGCAGCTGTTCTACCTGGACCGTATCAACGGAAGATATTAGGCTGTAAAGCCCAAATTGGGTTGGATTATCTTGGGGTGGGATCATTCATTGGCCAGATTGCCTGTCTCTCATTAGTTGCATCATCGGTTCCCATTGGGTTAAACCAGGCAGTGATTGACAACTGACGGTAATCCCACCTGCTGTCAAATCTAGAAGCTTGCGTCTCCCATCACTGCTGAACCATGCAATTCAACACTGGGGAGCCAAGAGATTTGTTTTCTCGGTTATTAGAGGTTTAATGAGCGTGAGATGGCTTGCTGTGCTTGTGGCTTCCTGGAAGAGAATGGCTGTGGCATTTGTAAGCTAAGGGTTTGTCTAACATATGCAGTCCAACATGTTTTTGCAAACCTCCCTGTAAACATAATCCAAGCCCTTAGGCAACACAGATCCTTTATATTTGATGCCCAAGTCCTGTTGCATTACACTTGGCCAACATAAACGTGTATTGTGGTTCGATTTTACTTCTACTGGATGTCTGGGGTGTGACTTGGTCTGATTATGGCATCTGCATTTCAGAAGGCCACCGCGGAAGTCCAGTTACCACAGCCCTTACCCGTCTGATGAGTTGAGCTCCGTATGGCCGCACCAGGGGTTCACACACATCCCCCGTGCCAGCAGTAACTGGGATCCGACCCAGATGGAGATGATAGAGACCAGCAACCCCGGCTCCCAGCCGGACAGCAAGTTGCAGGGAAATGGCGCAGTAAGGAGCTGGATTTTTAGGAAACATCAGTCAACATTGTTAATTAAAAGACCTTTGCCTCCAGTTCCTGTGCTTTCTCAGAATACTTCGGAAATCAGTATGCCTGCATATGCCTGACCAGTAGTGTCTTCTAAATGTCCAGAGATGTGCATTCACACTTCTGCTAACCCTCTCCCTTGCCCTTCCTTTGCTTTGCCTCACCAACTGTGCATTAATAATGTAGCCTCCACAAGCCACTGCTACTCGAACTTTAAAAATCGCCTCCCTGCCTAAGAGGGAGCCTCTCCTCTGCCCCCTAGTGGTGACTTAGCAGCCATAACACTAAAACTTTGCTTTTGCTTTCCATCTTGAAACCCCTTCCTGAGATCTTCAGAGTCCTCTCTCTTCTCCCTTTAGATGGAGTCTTACAGTGTCGTCCCCGAAGACATGAGGACCTTCAAAGGGAAAAACTCTTCAAGATACTCGTATCTGATCCAAGGTCACCAAAATCCGTACTTTATTGCCGATGAAATAAAGCGAGCCACGTAGCTTCTTTTGTTCTTCATTCATTTTAAAAATTCAGGAGGGGAATATTCAGATGGACATAGAATGACCTGCTTTTTCTATACCAAGACACTTCCTCAAATAATACAATCAAGGCAGTAGATAGTGAATGTAAAAACAGCAGCAGAGGCGTCGGTGTTTTCTGTCCTAATCCAACGAAACCAGGAGTATTTGATAAACCAACTTCGCTGACTCCAATATAGACAACATTAACAGGTTACTCAAACCGAATGGCACCTGTTACCAGTGTGATTTAAGGGAACAGTTTGTAAATTATGTAACCCCCCCAAGAATATTTTCGTCTCGATTAATATGCACATGCCGATGTACTTTCGAGTCACTGTACGGCCCCGAGAATACGATAATATGCAATGCACAGTTTCAGCCAGAAGATGTCACCATTTGTACATTTTTTTGGATTTCTCCATACTGCTTTATGTCTATGTCTATGCGGGGATGGTGGCCATTTTTCCCTTATTTTTCTCATTTTTTTAAAATATATAGTTTGATTATGTCACTTTGTTGTGTATGAATAACTGAATTTATAACCGATACACAGGGAAGTAATTTAGCGGCTGTTGTGCATTAATTTGTGTAAGTGTGATGCTTCAGAAGGCGAGATATCAGACCGTCTTCTTGCGCTAAGCTGCAGCATTCCTCGCCGGAGCTCCAGTCTCCAGTCCGCGGCTTTGTCCTGTGGGAGCTGCTGGTTAATGCGTGCCTGTTATCGTGGTCCATTTGAAAAAGTGTGGAAAACCTTTGAGCTTATCATAAAGTGTTTCTTCTGGGTGTGCCACCTATGTACGTTTGCTTAGGGTCAATGTAAATGTATGTCAGTTATTTTCATATTTCTATTGTACATAAGCACCGTTTGCTTAAGGTCTGAGATGTTGCTCTATTTTTTAAATGTACATAAACCTTTTTAAGTCGGGCAGGCCTTTTATGGCAGAGTATAATGTTAGTGGAAGAGGAAATAAATCAAGACAATTTACAGCCTCCCCAGTTCCGTTATTTTCAATTCCGGTAATAGTTGCTTATGGAATGAGGCCATGTAAACCTCTGGTTATTATAATGAGAAACACAGTCTTATGATGGAGATCATGGGGAACAGTATAAAGAACAGTTGGTCTATATTACAGACTTTTTTAACTGTATTGCTTAATAAGCCCTTCATTTTAGCTAAACCTAGGATAGCTAATACTCAAAAAAACATTGGAAGAGGCATGGTATTTTAGCTGAGCTCATGATTAGACTTCAGAGCCATTAAGGTATTGAATGGCAGGATTCCAGTCACATTCCACCAACTATGTTGGTTGAGGACTTATGGTAAGCATCGCTTCCTGGGTCACCATAAGCCACCATAATCAGACACGGAATGCAAGATTTGCAATGACAAAATGCCATAAATGAGCCTAGAAGTCAATTGGATTTGACTGGAAAATTAAGCATGTGATTGTTTTAACTGCTGAAAGATAATCAAATGAGTGGCGTGGCAGTGAAGCTTACATGCGGACGGTGCAGCCACGGCCAAGACTTAAAGGCACTGCTCCTCAGGCTGCCAGTCTTTGGATGCCAGGCTAAGAAAAGGGTCCTGATGTACCATGAGTAATTTTAAGCTTCTATGGTGGTTATGGAAGGACTCACGGTGTAGACCTAATCACCCCCAGACTGTCATGTAGTTTTTTACTTAATCATGTCTGTAAACTGCTGCAAATTTCCTTAAAAATTTTATGCTATATATCACCCAGAAGGGGGCGCTTCAGCGAATTTGCACTGTAAGGCAGCACATATTTGCTAATGAGACAAATGTGACGTCAAAACTAAGTTCTTGTTGCAAATTGTGAACCACGACCTGGGAAACGTGGATGAGGGTTTCAGCTGTCAGAATGTGACATCAGAGTCCCGCCTGCTGTGGATTTTAAGATCTCATTTATCCCATCAATGGTTCAGTATGGATGCTGCGGTGGCTGTCACTGAAAATATCGGAATCTCACTCCAAACAGATCCAAAATAGCTACTGCCTTCACTTAAAATCTTCAGTTTTCTTTGACAAGTGATGTTGGGCTAGCAGCTGATTCTGGCTATGTGTAAGACCAACCTGGAGAACTCAAATGAGAATATTTCAGTTCAGCTGTCTCTCACGCTGTCAAGATTGCAAGGAGGAGGACCTCGGTCAGGTCGAGAGAGGCTGGTTGATCAGCAGGCATCTTCTCTGGAGACGCCCTGAAGAGGCATTGCCGCCCAGATGCTGAAGCTGTCTCTTTGAATGCGGGTCTTAATTTTTCTGCTGGTTGTTGCTTTGGGCCAGAAGGTGGCTCTGTCAGAAAAGGTGGTGTTCCAAATTTCCAGAATGTACTGTTGAGAAGTTCTACGTAATTGTATTCATAAATGATTAACCGGCATGTTAATGTAAAATGAACTGCCTTGGACAATTGTGGCAATCTGAAGTATGCCAAAACTGTTGTTTTAGACTCCATCCATCCATCCATCCATCCATCCTTCCATCCATCCATTGTTCCTCTAACATCTTACCTTAGTCAGGCTCACGGAGTGCCCGGAGCCTATCCCAACAGCAAAGTGCATAAGGCTGGGAAAATCCTTGAAAGGAATGCCAGTATATTAGAAACCAAGGCTCACATGTTCCTTATTAATAAAATAGGTTAGAGAAAGTGTTTGGCAAATTAAAAAGTAGGCTGTTTTCTTGCTCAGTGGTGGGAAAGAAATTCACAGTGTCTAATTTGTGTGTGTGCGCGTGTGCAAGAAGGAATGATATTTAATGTCTAGTATATGCACCTGTTTCTGTTTTATGTCGGCATTTTATCGTTATATATAACTCACTCTTGAGAGAAACTATCTGCAGTTACACAGGAACAGAAAACAGCAGCAGTGTATGAGAGATCCATACATCACCACCAGCAAGATTTTCGAAGCCATAGGAGCCAACAGCATGCCTCTGACAGGCTGTGTAACCCTGCAAGTGCCCTCAGGGAAGATGGACGGGAGGATTAATGAACTGGCATGTGGCGGGACTCAGTGAGATTACTCCAGGGGCCTAGAAAGAGGCGTGCTGTTGTGGTCGCTCAGCAGGGAAGATGGAACGCTGTGTCAGGTGTAGTGGTGATGGTGAAGATGGTGTCGTGTGGCTGAGATATGGATTTACCCACAATGCCCTGGGCTGCCTCCTTGGTATTTTTGATAACCTGCAAATACTGCATGAAGGAGCTCTCAGTCAGCACCGTTATGGGCCTGACAGGCCTGACACCCACTTCCTGTCATGGCCCCGTCTGCCTGACAGGAGTTGTCCTTGTTTGAGACCGTTGCAATATTTTTTACTCCTTATACAACCCCCTGCTTCGCAGAAATCCCACTCTCCTACTGGGAGCTTGGAGTGAGCAAAAACATGGACTTGCCAAGGACCGGATTGGGAAACACTGCAGTGAGGAAATGCATCCATAGCTAGCTACTTCAGACACACAAATATAGTATTATGTGATATATAATGCATAGAATATATATGTGTGCTTTATGTCCGATCTTGGGGCCGATCTGCAAGCTTCGATGTTGAGCAGGAGCCTGGATCTTTTGCTGTCTTACCCCGACTGATGTCCTGACTTTCAGCAATGTTGGCAGGAAACTGAAAGCACTTAGAGCATCCAATTAAATATCCATTACTGGGAAGTCCTCTGTGTGCCCATCCCCCCCCCCATACCTTGAAAGGTTTTCCATAAAACCCTGGGAAATCTCTCGCTCTCTTTCTCTTCCTCTCTTTCGCTCTGTCTCTCTCACTTGCATTTCCTACGGCCTCCCTTTTATGGCTGCTTTCAGCTTGCCTTCATAGGTGCCAGACCCACTTGTTCTTTTCTTTCATTCTTCTTCATAATCCTCTTTGCTTCAGTGGTCCGAGGAGACGGCAAAGCGCTTTACCGTGGAAACACAACCACCTCTCTTCTCGGGAGATTGTCAACAGCAGTGGAGCAAAGGTGTGGAATGGAAAGATTAAAAAAGCACCAAAACAAGGTCTTAAGAAAAAGGAAGTGTCATATTTATTGGCGTGTAACTGAAACAAGGCTTTATTTAAGTACCTTGGAATGTGTTTTTCCCCCATATATCTCATATCGAAACACACACAGCTTACCCTCCTATTA
>JAAGVU020000114.1:846395-867877 GCA_011763525.2 Mormyrus iriodes
TCTATCTATCTATCTATCTATCTATCTATCTATCTGTCTGTCTGTCTGATTGTCTATCTATCTATCTGGCTGTCTGTCTGTATATCTACATATCTATCTATCTATCTGTCTGTCTGTCTGATTGTCTATCTATCTATCTGGCTGTCTGTCTGTATATCTACATATCTATCTATCTATCTATCTATCTATCTATCTATCTATCTATCTATCTATCTATATATCTGGCTGTCTGTCTGTATATCTACATATCTATCTTCCTTAAAGGTGTACGCACAAATCATGCATCTATAACAAAGAAATGGAACTAACATTCATATATACTGTATATGTAAATGATCCAGCCGTTCCTTCTGTAATGTATTAGTACGGGCCGCCCCCTCGTGCTGATCTTTGACCTCCCTGAATCACCACAGCCTTGAAATCAGGGTAACACCATCTGATATTACTGATGGCAAATTCAGTGAAGGATCGACGAAAACGATACTCTTTCTTCCAGAGCCGCTCAATCCGCGCGTCGCCTCCCTGAGAACGACGCCTTTCACGGCGCCCACCCATCATCGCCGACAGCTTCTGCAGCGCGGCCTCTCAGTTTCTCTTACAGTTTCTGTTTTCCTTTTTATAACTCGGTGATTTAATGGGAAGTGAGGGTTTCTGGACAGCAGCCCCCCCCGACCCAGGCACTCTCCTTGTCTTGAGATGGGTGTATCTTGTGAGCAGACTGATTCTGACCCAACCCCATCCTGCTGTCTATCCTACTACCCTGGGGGGGCTGAGATGAAAGGTGGACGACACCCTCACTTACCCACAATGCCTCACTAGCTGCCGACTTATTATGTGTCTCCTGCAGGTTGGCCCTCCCCATGATGTCTGGACCTTCTGCGATTGTGTAAAACCACACTATCCCTAGTAGCAGGTATGTCTGTTCTAATTAATTTACTCCTAATTAGTTATAGGATTAGGCAACTTATCAAACGGTTGCTTCATTGATAGATGCAATGGCTATAATCATTACCCTAACAGTGAAATTGATTTTTGGCCCACGCTCTGTGTTAAGTATCACACGTGACAAGTTTCTACTTGTGAGGTTTATTGATCTGTTTTTGGTCTTGCTTCTTAAATCTTATCATAGTTGGGATTGTCACCTGTGGGGTGGGAAGCAGTTACCATCATCAAATGTTACCAGTGTGTATCATGTCATGACGTACCATTCTCCCTGCACCATCTTGATTTAGACTGTTTGTGATTCATCTTTTTATTTACTGGTGAGGACGTGCAGCTGCTTTCGATTGGGGTTGGGGGGGGAGATGTAGGGGGCAGATTGTAGACTCTGATTTAGAAAGTCATAAAGGTATCAAAATTATTTTCTTCATTTATCTGAGATACGTTCCCTTCCCCTCAGTACACCAATCTTCCAGATTTACAGTTTACTGCCCCCCCCCGCAGCTTGGTCTGCCTCAAGTTACCAGCGCTCGCCCTTTTTTATCGCATGCAGAATCACACACAGTACATCTGTGCAGTGTAATGCTTTTTCTTCCTGCTTCCTACATTGTGCTTGAAAGGAAATATGTAAATTAACGAAAAACAAAATAGTATTAAAAGAATATAATAAAGATAACAAAAAATGACTGCAAAATAGACGATAAAAATAGAGAGCAGGATATAAGTAGTACCACCCCCGCCCCCCCCCCCAGATGCATCTGAAGCTGGAGAATACCCCAGGTCAGAGAGAGCCCGAAGCTGGGGATTAACCTGCCCTAGAGAGAGCCTGAAGCTGGGGATTAACATACCCCAGAGAGAGCCTGAAGCTGGGGATTAACATACCCCAGAGAGAGCCTGAAGCTGGGGATTAATCCGCCCCAGATGTATCTGAAGCTGGGGAGTAACCCGGACATGAGTGAGCCCAAAACTAGGGGTTAACCTGTCCCAGAGAGAGCCCGAAGCTGGGGATTAACCCACCCCAGAGAGAGCCTGAAGCTGGGATTAACCCGCCTTAGAGAGAGCCTGAAGCTGTCCATGACCTGTGTTCACGGACTTGTCTCTGCAGTGCTGGATGGCTGCCCATGGACTGGCTGCTGCTGTTCAGCTGGGAGCTGAAATGCTGGAGATCCAACTAGTTTTTTTTTTTATTTTTGTCATATTTTTTCTCTCCCTGAGTAACTGACTATGCGGATGTGTGAAAGCCTGACTTAGCTCCCGAAACTAGCAAGAGGAGGGGGAGGTCATGGTGATAAATTACACCTGCAGAGGGCTCCCCCACCCCTCCATCTGCGACTTAGCTCCGCAGGCATGGGGGGGGGGGGGCGTGGTACGCTTGGCGGGAACGCTGTCATCCGGCCTCCAGGTGGGCTGCGGTGCCTTAATTGGGCTCACAGCACAGGTAGTGTGGGATCGAGAGAGAAAGAGAGAGAGAGAGAAATGGGAGGCAGAGGGAGAGAGGGAGAGAGAGAGACAGTAGGGAGAGGGAGAGAAAGAGGTGGAAGAGAGAGAGAGGATGAGAAAGAGATGGGAGAGAGAGAGATGGGAGAAAGAGAGAGGGAGAGAGACGGGAGAGAGATGGGAGAGAGGGGAAGAGATAGAGACGGGGGAGAGAGAGGGAGAGAGAGAGAGATGGGAGAGAGAGAGCAAGAGAGAGACAGGAGAGAGAGAGATGTCGTGGGGGAGACGGTGAGCAGCTGGCAGGCTGCATAACAGACTCCCATATGAATGTGTTTTCACACACAGGTTTCCCCACGTGGCTGTCCCAAGAAAGAAACCATGCCTGTCCTGACAGCAGGCGTAGGTAAGCACCCCTACAGCCCCCTGGAGGGGGGGGGGCATGAGGCGCAGACAGCGTGAGGCCGCAGTGCAGCATTGGAACTTTGAGCAGGAAAGCCGTGTGAAGCTGCTCCCTGAGACATGCTGTGGAAAGCCGCCCCCCCCCCCACGACGTCACTCGGATGCCGGTTGGTTCCCTGCATCTCTGGAACATGGGGCTGGTTCATACCACAATTCTAGCCCCTGTTATGATCTGGACATGTGCTGGTTGGGCAGTTTGTGTGTCCTCTCCCTGTTTTCTTGGTTTTGTTCCCACAGTTAGGCTGTTTGGTGTCTCTAAATCTCCTATATGGTGTGATTGTTTCCTGTAATGGCTGGTGTCCCCCAGCCTTACCCCAACTGTATCCCATGCTGCCAGGAAGTGCAATGCCCCCCCCATAATTATGTAGTACATAAGCAGAAGAAGGATGGATGGATGGATGGATTGTCTTGCTTTCGGCAAAAGGCATGTTTCTTGTTGCCCTGTTTCAGCACCAGTGAGTCATTTTGCTGAGGGACTTAGCAGTTTAGTGATTACTAGTGATTACTGATTCAGGTTAATAACTTGGGGCATTTTAATTAACAGCCACACTGTGACCTTCACTAAAGACTAGTTTAAAGAATAAACTAACATCAGGCTCCTGTCTCACGCTGACAAAGTTTCAAACGTGGTCCTTAGGGTGCTCTGTGTGTGTGTGTGTGTGTGTGTGTGTGTGTGTGTGTGTGTGTGTGTGTGTATGTGTGTGTCATTCAGGGCTGCACGAAACGCTGGCCCTTCTGACCTCCCAGCTGCGTCCGGACGCCAACCACAAGGAGGACATGGTCTTCCTGAAGGATGTGTTCAGTGAGAAGAGCCTGGGCTACTTGATGAAGGTATGGGTGGGTCAGCAGCGTTTCCTCCTAACTAAGGAAAAACAAACAAAACAGACAAACACAGCATCCACAAACAGAACGCACTGCTGATTTACCCATCGACCGTGTGACTTGGCGTGCGTGTGGGCGGTGGAGGCCTCGTCGGCTCCACAAGAACCTCACGCCTTTTCCCACCTCCTGTCTCGGCACAGATCCATGAGAGGCTGCGACTGTATGAGCGCCAGTGTCCCGCCCCCGTCCTGCCCAGTGCCTCATCTCTTGTGGAGGATGTGAGTATGGCCGCATGGAAGGGTCAGATTTATACCTTGATAGCTGCCTTTTACATTTTTCAGTTAGGGGCCTTGTTTGCATTAAGCTGGTATTTGTTTTTCTTTATGCTGGTTGGTAATGCATCTCCCATCCATGCTGGTCCCTAGATAGAAGGATTGATGGCTAGATGGGGGATTGATGACTATATGGGGATTGATAGATGGGTGGGGGGTGGATGGCTAGAAGGAGAAACTGGTGACTGAGTGGAGGGACATGAGGCTGAATGGAGGGATTGATAGATGGGAGGTTGATGGTTGGATGGATGGATTGGTGGATAGAGGAGGGATTGATTATTGAATGGTGGGATTGATGAATAAATGGAGGGATTGGTGGTTGTATGGGGGATTGCTGTCTAGATGGAGGAAGGTATGATGGGATGTGGTATTGATGGCCAATGGATGGATTGATAGCTGGATGTAGAGATGGTGGCTGGATGGAGGGATCGATGGCTGGATGGATGTATTTTGGTTGTCACAGATTTTTCCTGGCATCGGCATTTAGAGCTGTCTGTTTACACCTTGTAACCTGAAGCCTTTCCACTGACAGATATTGATGCTGTGGGGGGGGGCACAGTGTGTAACAGGGAGTGGACGTGCAGTCAATTGCTTCAGTTTGCCATAAGAGTGATGGGAAAATGCAGATACCTGGCGGCACCCAGGGTTAACAGCGCATCCTACAGGAAGGAGATGGAAACACTTCCTGGGGGATCTTGTGGGATACATCATCAGGGAGGCACCTCTTCATTCCGTTGCATGTGGCTGCAGTGACATTGTTAACAAAACTGAGCTTAGGGGGTTGTTCAAATGGAAGCTCCCATCACCCTCTCACTCTCTCTATCTCCAGGTGCCCCCTTTCTGCTACATTAGCAATTCTAGTCCCCCTCCCTGCTGGTCTCATTCAGCTTCCCCACTGAAACGGTGCACAGTGTTCCCTCGTGGGTAGATACTTTTGGGGGAGGGGGGGAGGGGTTCAGAGCCTTTTAATAAGCGATGAAATAGCTTTTCTAATGGAGTCCCGTGTCCTGCTGGCTGACATTCATAGCTGCAGAACATCATCAACCACATCCATCTGTCTCTGCTTGTCCTGTTGGGGTGGGGTAGGTGTAGATTTGGGTATGGATAGCAGGGGCATGTGTTTACCGTCACGCTGAAGTTTAATACTGTGATTTTGAAACCAAATGTACACTGTTAGGTGGGGGGCAGCGGTCAGGCTTTGGATCTCCCTTCAGCATTCATTTCCCTTTGCTGGATGCTGAGAGGGGCTGGGCTTCCCCATGCCAAACACTCAACAGCGCCCCCTGGAGGCCTGTGTGTTATGTGGGACTCTCTGATTGACAGGTGGCAGAGGAGCTACAGAGCAGATCGATGAGCAACAACGAGAAGGAGCTGCTACGTCTGCTGATGTCACCACACTTCAAGGTACTGGCAAGCCTTCAAACCACATCTCTGGAGGTGATCTTTGTTTGTGTGAGGGTTCCCTAGCCATTAGCCTGAATCAGCCTTGGTGGCCATAATCATCACAGCTATTATGGGACATTATCACACTTCATATTAGATGTACCTGTCCCTGCCAACCGCAGCGACTGACTGGCCGTGTCGTTTCCCCACTTGTCCCTCCCCCTCGCCCCACCAGGCAGTCATCATCGCGCATGACACCGTCGCACAGAAGAACTTCGACCCTGTGCTGCCACCGCTACCCGACGACCTGGAGGACGAGCTGGAAGAGGCGACAGTGAAGATCGTGCGCCTAGTGAAGAACAAGGAGCCGCTGGTGAGGGTTCTCCACTAGGGGGCAGTGTGGAAAGGGTCCCTATAATGACCAGATCGCTTGCCATGTGCTGAACTTACATAAGACCTTGGTAAAGTGCAACTTACACAATCAATTAAACATGTAGCTATAATAGCTAATGAAGGAACGCACTTCAGGCACCAAGGCACTTCAGTTCAATAAGATAACATGGCAGGACCAAGGCGGGAGTGAGTAGGTCTCACGGGGGGCTAAGATGGACCTTCCTGTGCAGGCAGAGTGAAGTATAATCTCTATTGATCTCTTGGGTAATTACTCCTGTTCTTGGCAGGGGGCGACCATCCGGCGAGATGAGACCACAGGGGCCGTTGTCGTTGCCCGGATCATGAGGGGCGGGGCTGCTGACAGGAGCGGTGAGTGGTCCCAACCCCCCCCGCTAACTGAGATCTTGGTCTCCTGGTCCATGACACTCTGAGATGTATGTTACATGTTGGACAGAGAGGCCACATGAGATGTTTACACACAGAGCCCTGTGCGAACAGATGGAGCACAATGACAGCCTGGAAATGTGGAACAATGGGGCCATGAATAAATAAGAAAACTGGCTGGCGAATAGAGTGAGGCGGGGGTGTGGTTTCAGATGGGGCGGGGCCCGTCTGTTTGTGGCTCCTTTGCTGCACAGAGCAGAAGGACATAGGAATGGCTGCAGGGACCGTGAGCCGGGTGTTGCTGACGTCGCGTTTTCCGTTTGGTGCACTGCAGTCGGTGATCGTCCAATTTCACGCAGCCTGATGGATGGCTTTAATCGCAGAGCCCTGATCTCCTCAGCTCCTCCTGGAAACTGATTAGGTATAGCTGTAGGCCGAGGTGGTGTTGAAAGCTCGTGAAGCTGTCCTGGGTTTAGGGAACACCTTCCTGATGTACCTTCAAGGGTTCTGCTCTAGCAGTCCAGTCCCCACACTTACACCCACATCTGCTCTGCTCAGGTCTCGTGCACGTGGGTGACGAGCTTCGGGAAGTCAACGGCATCTGCATCGCACACAAAAGGCCCGATGAGATCAGCCATCTGCTGGTACGAAGCTAAGACTCCCTCCTTTAGTTTAAATATCATTTTAATTATCTTTTAATTGCTCTGTCGTATGGGAACCACAACCACACAATTCTGTCCCACCGTTTGGTTGAAGTATTAATTTTATAATTGATCCTCATCACAGGTTCTTTCTTTTACGTCTATGCAGTTTCTTTGTAGAATCACAAAAAGTGCTGAGAATTGTGTTCCAGGGGACAGAGGCAGCAAACTGCGACTGGGTCCTTGTGTGAATAGTCCTTTAGCTCCTCCTTTGTGTTCTAGTCCCAGTCTCAGGGTTCCATTACCCTCAAAATAATCCCGGCCATGAAGGAGGAGGATCGGCTGAAGGAGAGCAAGGTGAGAGAGCCACACACCCGAAAAATGAGGATCGAATGAGGATTGAATGCGTGCCCACTTGAGTTTGAGTTGACCATTCCCTTGGCATGCTGGGATGCCCCCCCCCAGGTGTACATGAGGGCCCTGTTTGACTATAACCCCTCAGAGGATAAGGCCACACCCTGCCAGGAGGCGGGCCTGCCTTTCCAGCGCGGGGACATCCTGCAGGTGGTGAGTCAGGATGACCCCACCTGGTGGCAGGCCAAGAGGGTGGGGGACAGCAACCTACGGGCCGGCCTCATCCCCTCCAAGAGCTTCCAGGAGAGGTAGGCCCCACCCCACCTGCTGACTAGCCAATCAGACCTGTTTGACAAACAAGCGTTTAATCAAAACGGGCAAACCAAGAGCTGAACTCTCCATGGAAATGAAAGATCCTTTACTTTCACTAATTAGCATGTAATGATTTAGTTTTCTTGACATAACAGTGTCTACCTCTACGTACTCCTTATTGTACTTGCAACACAAGGTCATCTCGACAGCTTCTCAGCCCAAGACCCCGTTCACATTCTCCATCCATCAAAAAATGACCCGTTTTGGAAGGTCTGAGGGCGACCAGTGAATTACACTCTCTAACCCTGCTCCCTGCTACTGAACTCGCCCCCTTGGTGCCCGTCGTCTAAACCAAGCTGTTGTCATGGCATTCTCTGATGTTACCTGATGTTCCCAGGTCAACCCTGTTCTCTGCCTTGCCTGAAAAACATAATCCACAGAGTCAGACTTCACTACAGTGCACATGAGATTGTTCAAACCTCCAGATTATTGTTTTGGTCCCGTAACCTCTCCCCTGCTAATGTTCTGTGCCGTGTCTCTGATGTCCACCCCCCCACCCCCCTTCCTCAGGCGGCTGGCATACAGAGTTAAAATGGGCACCATGCCCCCTCCCAGGTCCCCTGGACGACCCCTCTGTAAGTTATGCGCTGCTGCTTTCAGAAGCTGTTTGGGAATGTGATTGATATTACGGTACCCCTTCCTGATTATCTGAAAAAGTATAAATGCATAAATGATATGAGGTAGTGTTCCTCAACCCGGTCCTTGGGGCACCCCCAAACAGTCCACATTTTTGCTCCCACCCAGTGCACTAAACAGTCAAGAACGAACCAATCAATCAAGAACACCTGGTACAGGTGTATTGGCAGCTGGTGGCCTGG
Source organism: Mormyrus iriodes (assembly GCA_011763525.2). Classification (NCBI taxonomy): domain Eukaryota; kingdom Metazoa; phylum Chordata; class Actinopteri; order Osteoglossiformes; family Mormyridae; genus Mormyrus; species Mormyrus iriodes. Next base: position 854,730 of record JAAGVU020000114.1, read on the forward strand.
GTTGAGAAATGCTGACATCAGCAGTAAAACGGCATTTGTGTTTATCTGTGTGACTACACTGCACAGAGATTTAGCACTGATGGATTCCATAATCAAACATCCCTTGTTAGCTCTATAATCCGTCACGCTTAGCTGAAGTTTAGACTGGCCACCCCCCTGCCTGTTTGGGGTGGCACAGTGTCTAATGCTAATTGTTAGATGTGATAAGTGTTGGGGTTAATCTGCGGCCAATCGGTTTAGGATTATAAGCAGACAAACAAAATGATCCGAGCGATATGTCGCCCCTTTTCAAACGACAATCCTTGCGCATTGTTCTGCCTGCCCCCCCCCCCGCCCCCCCGTAGCGACCCTGCTGCTCTGAAAGGGACTCTGGTTCCGCTCAGATGGGCAGCCTTGTGTCCGTGACACCACATGGCGTGTCTGTACCGTGTTTAGGCCGTGTTCACAGGCATGTGCTCTCTTCTGCCCTCATAGCAGCAGACGACCAGGGGTGTGAGAAAGGTAGGTGAGCGATTAATAATGCCTGTCGGACCCCAGACTCGAAGCCTCCCCCCCAGTCTGTGTCCTGCCCCCACCCCCACCCTTATGAAATTCAGTCAGCCTGGTGTTTTACCTGGTGGACCTGCGGATCTGCTCTTTAAGCACGCTGACAGATTACCATGTGCCATATATAGCTAGTCATTTAGCCGCTCCGGCTGACCCGCATGTCGACGTGCGTATCCTTCGAGGATGCTCAACGTTTCTATGTTTGGGCGGGAGCTCGTGAGCGGCGCAACGTAGATTAAAATAACACAGGCGGCTTCGTTTCTCCACACCCCAGACTGCTGATATTTTAATTCCCGCTTTCCCCACTGGGAAGACAACTAAAGTGTCGTGTAATTTAAGCGTGAAGGGCCTCTCTCTGCCACGCCTGTTTCCCCTGGGGAGCGGGGGAAGTCCTCTGAGAATAATCCCACCAGCTGTTGGGCTACGTGAGTAGATTAGAGATTCACCACGGTTGCTAAGCCTCTCCTCCTCTCCTCTCCTCTCTCCTCCCAGCAGGACTTCTGCATCGTACAAATAAGTGTATCGTGCTTCACCACAGCCACTCTCTGATGTCCACTCTGCCTTTCTGTGGTCTTCTCTTATCCAGTTTTTCCATCTCTCCTTCTCCATCTTCATCATCTCTGTTCTCCCACTTTAATCAATCTGTCAAATTTTATACGTCACGCATTTTCATGAGGATCCCAATGCAGAGCGATTGGCGGTTGGTTTTTCTGTAAGAGATCGGAACGCATACAGACACAGCTGCATGAAATTTAAACCGAGATCCTCTGAAGGACGGTGATGGAGGATAAGACAGCAGATATCTGGAGCATCACAGAGTAGGGAAGACCATGTGAAAGCCTTTCTGTCATGGCTTATCATCTCACCTCGACATTTTTTCCAAATGCTACATATACAAAGGGGTGGTGCATTGTTCCCACATCCCCAGGGTTGGGGGTTTGGATCCTGCCTCCTTTCACGAGAGGCTACTTTTCGTTAATGTCTTTAAAGAATACACTTTGTTTATCATGTCTGCCACAGAGGGTACAGCCCCCAGCATTTTTTCACATCCCCGCTCCCCGCCTTACCGCCCATCTTGCTCTGTTGCCAGCAGCCCCCTCTCCCGTCTCCTACCCTCCTCTTATCCTCCCTTCTCCCTGCTTACCTCCCTACAGAGGATTCAGACTGTGAGGGGTATGTCAATGGACATTACATAGGTGAGAGCATGCATGCCTTTTCTGCTCCTTCACTAGCCTGCAGGCTAACCGCTCGTGTGTGGCCGCCTGCTGTTTCCCAACTGACCAGTAGGGGGTGCTGTGTGGATCGCACGGATTGAACAAAAACTACTTCACTGGCAGTCCTGAGAAACAGGGAAAGGGAAACAGCCCAGGGGAGTCATTTGCTACTTACAGCCTCACCTGACATAGTTGCTCTTCAGTTTAACCACTAAAAGTAACGATTTGGGATATGCAGTCTTCGATTCCCACAGATAAAAACAGTAAAAATTGTGCTCATTATGTGAAGTGAGGCGTATAAAACTGAGATTCAAATTTTCTTTAAATATGGCGGCCGTTTCCATAGCTATTGATTTAAATCTGTATCAGGATTCTTTCAGTCAACCAGAAGTCAGATTATAACAATTTCTAGCTTTCAAAAATCCATAATAGTTAAAAATCCATAACTGATTGCAGCATCTGTATTAAATGTAGCCCAGGGATGATTTTATTTCGAAAATATAAAACCATCCCTAAATTTTTCCATATCTGATTATATTCCAAAATATGCATGCACCCTTCCCGGGCAACCTATCCTTCTTGCCTGGTCTGAAGCCTTCCTACCCCTAACATATTTATCTCCATTTGATAGCTGATCTGAAAAAAAAACACAGGTCGATATAAACAAGGCTGGATCTGAGAACCTGCCACCGGGTGTCACTGGCAAGTACCTGACATCCAATCCCCTAGCGGCTCATATAATTTATTTTCCTAGTGGGGGGACATAATTGCCATGTGGGCCCCCCGTCCACCAACCTCACCATGCATTACCATGTCAGGCAGGGCAGCGTAAGGGCGCCCTCCTACCAGCTATGTTTATATCGCACAGGGCCACCTTGCTCATGCTGTCTGCAGGCTTCTGCCCCCCCTTGCCTCCCCGCCCTCCTCCGCTGCTTTGGACGGGCTGCCCCCTTAGCCGCGCACGGCCGCTTGCCGCTTGATTCCTCATTTAGACAAAAACCAGGTGGTGTAAATCAGTGTTTCCCAATCTGGTCCATGAGGACCCCCAGCCGGTCCACGTTTTTGCTCCCTCCCAGACAGTCCATATGACCAGATTGGGAAACACTGGTGTAAATGGTCTAACACTAGTTACAGTTTCTCCAAAGTGTAAGCCTGTTGCGCCCTCCTGTGGCCAAGCTTTTTCCTGGGAGTTTTACACAGGTACTGTCTCAGTTCCCTCCAGTTCACTGAAACCCATCTTCATTAACTATTAAAGTGCCATACTGTATTCTGCCTGTACATTTTGCATCGATATGATAAGGAAAATATGCCTTAAAGTACTCAGAGTATAAATTCACTAGAAATCATTTACTAGTGGACCTAATGAGGCCACAGTTTCTTTTCATAGAATGCTGTCCTTATAGAAATATTGGTCTAGATGTACAACATGTCAACAGCGGCTCAATATATTGATTAATGCTGGCAGTAATGTTGTTTAGTTCTTTGTCAGAGTATTATTACTCAGAAGTCTTTGTTGTCCTTTAATATCTGAGGTGAGGCATGCAAGTGAAGATGTGTGTGCTGGATACCTTAACCTCATTGGTCCAACTAGTATCAGTCACTGTTCATTGTTACATGCTGTGACCCGTCACTGTTAGATGTGCTATTTTTGGCAGGGTATATATTTATATATCTGCTTTATTTACAGTCACAGGCAATTTTAAGGTATTATGTTTGCCTGGAGAACTGATCCCTTTGTTATTGTTGACCTTTGACCTCTCCAGATAATATATTGTACCGTGTGTCTTAGAGACTTTATATGGAGACTTAAATGGAAGACAGGAAGAGGACAGAATAACTTTGCCTGCATGTTATATGTGCACCTTATTATGGAGATTCATCTGATTGCTGGACCTCATGTCTTTTTCCACGTCAGCCGGCCTGAGAAGGAGTTTCCGTCTCAGCCGCAAAGGCCGCCAGGAGACTCCTGAGGAGTCCTCACTCGAGTCAGAGTTCTTGACTTATGAGGAGGTGACGCGATACCAGCAGCGTTCTGCTGAACGGCCCCGTCTAGTGGTGATGATTGGTAATGTTGCTATCGCCTCATAGCATCACCCTTCTGTAAAAATATACCGAACTGTCCTGACATTTCTCACCGGTGGTTCTCCTTGTGCCCAAGATTATTGGCCACGATTGGCTAGATTGCTGTAAATTGATCAGTCTGATTATGTATTGAGAAATTACAGATGCGCCTGTTCAGTGTAACCAAAGAATAAAGAAATGTAAGTAATCTATCCAGCTCACATATTCTTCAATCCTCTTGTCCTTGACTTAAGTAAAACATTCAGACTAAGACAAATCGTTGACAAATATTTATCTTCTAAGCTGTAATAAACGGTTTGTTCTTATGTCCCATTAAACTCTCTTAGTTAATAAGCAGCTCTGACTTGGAGGCTGTCTTGCTGTTGTAACACCCCAGGCTCAGTGGACAGCAGGGGGCGCCATATCTGATCTGCCTGTCAGAATGGGCAGGAAGATGACAAATGATAACTAGGTTGATCAAATTTTGCTTAGGGCTCCACAAACGTTTGGGGTGCACCTGACACGTTATCCTGTCTCACCACAGGTTCCCTAGGGGCACGGATTAATGAACTGAAGCAGAGGGTGATAGCAGAAAACCCCCATCGCTACGGCGTGGCAGTTCCTCGTGAGTCCCATTCCTCCCTACACTTCCCTACCCCTTCATATCCCAGGTTCCTATTGCTACTCTTCCACCCATGGATGACACTCAAAGGTAATGACAAGGGACCATGTAGGTAGCTATGGCCTTAGCCCGTGTAGCCGGCTATGTCCTTAGTCATACTGTAAGTATGTATCCATAATGGGTCTAAGCAACTAGAAGAGGCAGGACCAAGACATCTGATTGATTGGTCCCCCCTTCTCTAGGTGCTTGGTCCCACCTCCTCTACAATCTGATTGGTAATCTCTCTGAACCAATCATTTTTTCTTCTGCTCTCAGAACATTTTTCTATAAGTAAAGCTCCCATGAACATGTTTTCCTGTGTACTTAGTGTGCTCCTTCTGCTGTTGCTGTGAATCGTGTCATAGCTCCAAAACTCTGCACTTTATTTCTTTCCTATAGACACCACCAGGCCCAAGAAGACTCACGAGAAGGATGGAGTGGAATATCACTTTGTTTCCAAACAGGCGTTTGATGCAGATGCCCAAAACAAGAAGTAAGCTCTTATTTTCCAAATGGTATAATTTCCCCTTGTATAATTTGATATGTTTTGTAGACATGCTAGAAAAAAATGAGTAATAAGCACCTACATTTACTTATTGTCCATCTTTACAAAGAAGGATCCATCAGTGAGGCTAACAGCTGTGTGTTATTTATGAAAAACAGTCTTTTGCTCCGTGTTGTTCAGTCTACTCCTTTGTGGTATCTTTATACTGCTAGGGTCAAGAAAAGGCAGGTGTGATTCTGGAACTTTTTAAGGTTGGGGCATAAGAGTGACCATAATTTATAGAGAGGGGTTAACCTTAGCCTAAGGCAATGATATGTTTTAATTTGTTAAGTGACAGGGGGTGGGCACTCTGGGGGCCAATCAGCTTTCAGCTGGGGCTGGTTCCCCTGTGGCCCCGCCTCTGTATACACACCTGGGAAAGGGATAGTGCTGGTGCTGAACGTCTTCATCACATGATAAAACCACAGGGTGCTCTGCTTGTCTGGGTGGTGTTGTGCTGAGCGTTGCTGAGTAATATGATGTTGGTCCAGGTTCATCGAGTTTGGAGAATATAAGGAGAACCTCTACGGAACCAGCCTGGAGGCCATTCGTTCTGTCCAGGCCAAGAATAAGCTCTGCATTGTGGATGTGCAGCCGGAGGTAAACGTCTAGTACACAGCGACCAACCCCCATACCCCTTTTGCAGAGTTTATAGCCGTAGGCTTGCAGCATGGGGTGTTTCTCTTGCAGACATGAAGCTTCCTTTTGCACTTCAACATGAGGTTGGCCGATTCTCTGCCTGTTTAAAAGTGAGTTAATAATCAGCACTAGAACCTGAGGACATTATAACAGCTCTGTGCTGCATGTATGCATATGTATAGACTGGGATCTTAAATGTGTCACCCATTAATTTGCACCCCTGTTCTGTCACTGTACACTGCTGCCTCTGGTGGTGGCGGGTGGGATCAGCAGCATTAACCCTAATAAGCGTAGCCAGCTGCAGCAGAGCGAAAACAGCAGAGGTGCCTGTGCTCTCAAGCTCCTTCTACTCTCCTGTCTTTCAGACCTTCCTAACTTTTGAACAGGAAAAAAATTCCCATGACTTTTTTTCCTGTTTACCCATTGGTCACCTTGTGGTCCTATCACCTTTGCTTTTCTTGACCTTTTATGTCATTTATGAGACGTCCTCATTGGCTAAATAGCATGGAAACTAAGACCTGCCCCGTGATGTTTAACCATTCACTCTCCCAGCATAATAACTGCTGCGAGGTAATGAATCACACCGTTTCTTTCCTGTCCTGAAGCTGACGAGTAACAGGGGACAAGATGAATAAGCATGACGGATTCTCCTTCACCCGTGTCGGTGCGGACGATTGTAACTGACAAGCGATAAAATTAACATTTAACAACATACGGTACAGTCACCAGATGTTATTCATTGAGATAGTTGCAGGGGTAACTATGTAAATTAATTGTCTTTGTAACTGAGCTGATCGCACACCACTCCCAACTAGTGGTGGTGACTGGTATTACAGCTGGACCTCCGTGGGTCATTAATCATTCATTCATTATGCCTCCAAATATTAAAGTCATGTGTCAGCCCTATGATTTTATAATTTGAGCTTAATCACAGATTAATGGCATGCTGGTAATGTTATTTTATTGCCTCTGAGGAAGGAAAAAAAACAATGTCTGTCTTGCCAATACAGAGTTCACTTCAAATATCCATTTGAGAGACCGACACAACTAAAACAGAGGAACACTGACATGCCTGAAATAGAGGAGACTTCCTGTCTAGATAGTTCTCTCTTTTCTTTCACCCACAGGCTTTGAAGACCTTACGCACAGCGGAGTTCAAGCCTTATGTGATCTTCGTAAAGCCCCGTATCCAGGAAAGCCAGCCGCGGCACACTTCTGCTACCTCACCAGCAGGGGGCGAGCAATACCGTATCACAGTAAGACTTTCTGGGAAATGCTCAGTGGTTATTGATTCTGTACTCCAGTCGCATCTGCTATTATGGTCTCCACCTTCTCAGGATGAAGACCTAGAGGAGATGCGCCAGTCTGGAGCACAGATGGACCAGCAGTATGGGCACTGGGTTGATCGAGTTCTGGTCAAGGAGGACATGGTCAGCGCGTGTGCAGAGCTCCGGGGAATTCTGGAGCGGCTGGAGAGGGAGCCTTCCTGGGTGCCAGTCAGCTGGTTGCGCTCTTAACATCTCCGGGTTCAGGCCTCCAGCCCCTGGTACCCTCTCCATGTCCCTTCAATGCCAGCTGCCTTTTGTCCCCTTCCCTCCTGCTCCCCTTTCTTTGGACCCATCTTCACCAACAGTGGAAAGGAGAGGCTAAAAATCAGCCCCTAATAAGCCAGACAGACATGAAAGCTGGGAACGGCATGCCTGAACCACAGATACTGTTTTTGTACCTCAAACACTCTATTCCACATATTCGTCGTTTTACCTTCCACACCTTTATATCATCTGAATGGCCACAGAAATCAATTAGTCGCGGGAGGAACAGCCCCCCGATGTTGACATCATTAATAGACAATGTCACTATGAACCTGCTTATGGTTCCTACATAAATAATTAGACACGGACAGCATGGAACAGGAGGGTTGGATTATGGGACTGGCCTTTTTTGGACAAAAGACCCATATGTTCATCACGGTATATTTTTTTCTTAACTTAGTTATTTATTGACTGGAATGTCAGTTGCGTTTAGGCTGCTGTTATTCAACTAAAATGGGGGACTGAGGGGTCGATTACAGGTCATCTGCTTTGGAAGCTGTCCTTGATTGCAGTAAAACCCTGATACGAACCAAGACTGCATTCCTCCAGTTCCTCTCACTGTTCCAGCACAAGGAGATCTGGATGTCTTGTTGGTTTGGCATGGAAGGCTGAGCGGTCCCTAGAAGTTTCTATGACTTCTAGCGGTAGCCGACAGCCATCTCTGTCTCTGAAGCCCCCACGAACATTAAAACGTTTTAACCACGCGGTGCTTCCATACTTCGTTCCGTTACATTATGGACACAAGGAGGAGCCAGTGTGAAATCCGGTGCGCTGTGAAATGCTTTCCAGAGGGAGCCCGACAGCAGAAACAAATCCAAAGGCTTCCGCTGCAAAAACGATGTGCAGACATTATAATATCCTGTAAAATATAATCTGATGTAATTACAAGACAGAAGTCACATAACATGAGATGCCTTGAATGCGGTTTACAATATGTTGTTTAATACTGGTCTCTTAATTGTGAAACCGTGGCCTATTGTACTTCTTGGGGAAAAAGAAAGTTCATCTAGTTTAACAAGGTAGACAATAATAGCTGCACGAGTATCGGGATGATGCAAATATCACTTTGTTTGCATTTCAAATACAATTAAAATTTGGGTGAAACCTTGGGGTGATTATGTGTGAATTTAGCATGTATATGGGTGCATATACCAATTTAAGTGTCCACCAGCTATGATAGATTTGCCATACCTTTCATTCCAACTCTGTTGTTACTGTGGGCACGTTCAGCCGTTTAGGACGCATCACGTTTTTGACGGCGTGCTCCTGAATTGTTACCTGTAAAAGGTCAACCATTGTCAGATAAGGCAAGGTACCACAAAATGTTACGGCAGCAGTAAGATGCGTGTCTGGTGTACCATGATGGGTGTTGTGGTCTACAGGGACCAGTCTTCATCTCTGTGCTGGATATTGTTTGTTTCTTTATTTGTTTCCCATAAAGATTTTTCTATAATTGTAAAAAGGGGCAGTTGAAACGACACCCGTAAAATCCGCTAAAAAGTGAAATGACAATGTGTACATATAAGAGAATATCTTCATACTTGGTGTTTGTAATTAGATTAAATCACATGACACGACAGGGTGTAAGGTGGGGCTGGGGACATTGACAGCAGTTCGGGTGTAATCATAACTCTCATTACAGAATTAAGATTGCTTAAGAATACAGCCTTACAGTATAGCCTGCAAAGTATACCACGAAATAACTTGAAAATGCATTATTCTGCCATTTATTATCTTTTGGAAAAACTTATTAAACTGCCATATGTTTTTGTCTAGCTGAGTTTAACATTATTTGTTAAAAATCAGCTTTTACCATACGATACATTTTACATCTGAAAAGTTTAATTACATTTCAGTCTAGGTTGCAAATACACAGTGATCTTCACTTAATTTGCATTCGAGAATTGATTGATTTCCGTAATTTTGGGTCGACCCGGCTCCCACAGCTTGATTTCCATATTCTTGGGTTGACCCTGCTCCCACAGCTTGATTTCCATATTCTTGGGTTGACCCTGCTCCCACGGCTGGATTTCCGTATTCTTGGGTGGACCCTGCTCCCACAATTCGATTTCCATATTCTTGGGTTGACCCTGCTCCCACAGCTCGATTTCTGTATTCTTCGGTCGACCCTGCTCCCATAGATCTATTTCCGTATTTTTGGGTCGACCCTGCTCCCATAGCTCGATTTCCGTATTCTTGGGTCGACCATACTTCCACAGCTCGATTTTTGTAATTTTGGGTCAACCCTGCTCCCACAGCGCGATTTCCATATTCTTGGGTGGACCCTGCTTCCAAAGATCGATTTCCGCATTCTTGGGTCGACCCTGCTTCCACAGCTGTCTTTCTGTATTTTTGGGTCGACCCTGCTCCCACAGCTGGATTTCCATATTCTTGGGTCAACCTTGCTCCCACAGCTCGAATTCCGTATTCTTGGGTCAACCCTGCTTCCACAGCTGGACTTTCATATTCTCTGGTCAACTGTGCTCCCATAGCTCGAATTCCGTATTCTTGGGTCGACCCTGCTGCCACAACTCGATTTCCGTATTGTTTGGTCGACCGTACTTCCACCGCTCGATTTCTGTAATTTTGGGTCGACCCTACTCTCACAGCTTGATTTCCGTATTCTTGGGTAGACCCTGCTTCCACAGATCGATTTCCGTATTCTTGGGTCGGCCCTGCTCCCACAGCTCCATTTTCGTATTCTTGGGTCAACCCTACTCCCACAGCTCGATTTCTGAATTCTTGGGTCGACCCTGCTCCCACAGCTGGATTTCTGTATTTTTGGGTTGACCCTGCTCCCACAGCTGGATTTCTGTTTTCTTGGGTCGGCCCTGCTCCCACAGCTCGAATTCCGTATTCTAGGACCGACCCTGCTTCCACAGATCGATTTCCGTGTTCTTAGGTCAACCCTGCTTCCACAGCTGGATTTCCATACTCTTTGGTCAACCGTGCTCCCACAGCTGGATTTCCGTATTCTTGGGTCGACCCTCCTCCCACAACTCGATTTCCGTATTTTTAGGTCAACCCTGCTCCCACAGCTCCCTTTCTGCATTCTTGGGTTGACCCTGCTCCCACAGCTGGATTTCCATATTCGTGGGTCGACCTAAGGGATCGTCCCACAGCTCCACCATGACCTTTCTTTTCTCCTTGTCCTTCGCACCAGAATCAGGAATACTAAACTTTTGTACAATGTAGCAGGATGAGGAGAGAAGTGTGATAAGTTAGGGTAATGGTAAAATGATGGGTTTCTAGAGCTGCCGAAAGTCAGGTAATGAAAATGGCAGAAATGGGCTAATTGGTGTAGAATCTGTCATGTGCCAGAATGTCTAAATCTGCCTTTTTGCAGTGCTGTGTGCTGTTTCAATAGATTATGGTGAAAAGTGCCACTTATTGGAGGAATTAATTGGTGCATGCATTGTGCATACTCCCTTTTAGTTAGTAAAGGGTAATTATAATATTTAAATTTAAATAATTATGCAGTGTAACCTAATCATAGTAACTCAGCAGTTAAGTACATTAGGCATGGAATTACATGCACCAATGAATCTGTAGTGTTGGGCTCTTTCTCACATCATTGCCTCCCGAACAGAGGCCAGTGTAAACTACTGGAATCAGTTTAATTTGTATATTGATGTAGTATGAACCAGTACATCTCGATAGCCATGGAAACTAGCAAAGAAATCTAGCCATTATGGTGTAATTAAATGGGAGGTTTCCTAGTGATTATGGGTGTCACAGAGGTCTCAGCTTATGTTCTTTCCTGGGCATGGACAATTTACCCTTGAGTAGAGCACTTCACCCGAACTGAGTAAATATCCATCTACTTAAAAATGTAAAATGTGAAACTACTTGTCATCTAAGCTACATTAGGATTAAAACACATATTATCATTGTCTGTTAATGTCAGACCCACTACATAATCTCTTTGTATATTAAGAACTTGATTTGACAGAATTGCTTGATACATGAAGCTCAATTTTCAGTCCCGGCCTTGAACAAGATAGAGTTTGATGCGACTGCATAAATGATCATACATTTGAGAAATATTCATTCCTATTTTTAGAATGAAATTTAACCACAGCAAAAAAGATAAAATAAATATATTTATATGTATATGTATATATAAATATATACATATATACTCACAATATATATATATATGCTCACTTGATCCAGAGCCCATATCACTGCCTGATTCTTTTGCTCTCCTTGTAACTTGTTACATATTCATCATATAAATCAGGATGATTCAGTCATGGCAATTTTAGGGAGAACATGCATCTCTAAATGCTAGTAATGACCAAAACGACACCTCATGAACCATTTTTGGTACTTTTCGATCACACTAGATGGTGCTCTTGGCTTACTTTGGGACATATTTTGAGCCCTTTTTTGAACAGACATCACCATCTAGTGGGGGTCAAAAAATATCGCAAATAGTTCGCGAAGCATCGTTTTTGCCATCGCTTCTAAATACATTTGCATAGTGTGTTTGTATGTCAAGGGTGTTTCCTAAAGGAGTTACAGGAACTTCAACAAAGGGGCCAAGAGGGATGCATAAAATTTTATGAATATTACAAAAAATCTGACACCTGACTCTCCCTCCTGAGAGGAACATAAGCACTTACTGCAAATAAACCAGTTTGTTAAGATCATAACTAGGGACTATTACTAAAGTCCCACACTCCTTCTTAGGACTCTGTCTTGCCAAAGCCTTCTGTGACGGACCAGCACCTGGGAGATGAGGTTTGATGGACTTCTGTTTGGGTCAGAGGGGTCTTCCTCATTCCTGGAGGTCTGTAAAGCGGTCTACTCAGGCCATGACACAGTGCATGCATCAGTAACCATAGTTGTTTTGCCCATCTATGTAAGTAATTTTAAGGTAATACAAAGAATACTTTATGTGGATAATGTTTCATTGTCACCAGTAGAGGGCAGCAGAGCTCAAAGATAAAATAGTCAAATAGGAATCCTTATTTACATCAGTCAATCAAATGGTATGCGTTTGTAAACCGGAACACACTTGATATAGTGGAGGGGGCAGAGAAATGGATTATTTCTTAGAAGCAGAGTTGGAACTAGGTGGGTCACCTGCAACCCTGACCTCACCATTTGGCCATGCCCATATGTGACACCATATTCATTTGTCAGATACCCTCCTTCCCCACCCCAAAAAAGTTTATAGCTCTGATATGCCTCCCGTGTGCTTATATCTGTCAGATCAGCACCAAACGTACGCCGTCATTCAGCGCAATGAATTTTACTATGCCAATATATCCGGCTAATTTAAAATACACGTGTAATATGAAGGAACTCACTCTATCTGAGATTACAAAGGATTTATGGTGCGTGCAGTAAGTCCACCCCCACTGCCCCCTTAATGCAGTAGATTCAGAATGCCAAGGGCGAGCAAGGTGGTGCTGTGTACTTCATGATTGGTCAGCCGGTACTGGGCGGGTGTGTGTGTGTGTGTGTGTGTGTGAGGGGGCTGGCACAATTTTCTCCTTTGTCATTGCACTGCTTGTGTTAGAGCTCTTTAGACATTGCAGGAAATCTAATTAGTCACTTATTAATTCCCCAGTGCAGACCGAACGACGACTTGCCCTCAGGTCATTATCAAACTGTTGAGTTCCATTTAAGAGTATGTGGCGATTTATCATTACTCAAACCTGGAGGACTGACCGGGCAATCATGCGATAGCACCTGTGGAGCCACATCTAGTGGTCAAAGGTCAAGATATTATGCAGTAAACTTATTAGCAACGGCCCAATTCACCGAATGCTAAATTCTAGTTTGTGGACATGGGTTTGTCTCATACACTCACCTAAAGGATTATTAGGAACACCATACTAATACAGTGTTTGACCCCCTTTCGCCTTCAGAACTGCCTT